>JANHGD010274086.1:0-10646 GCA_027560375.1 Imantodes cenchoa
TCAAGATCCCCATGTACATTTGGTGGGCCACTGTGTGACACAGAATGCTGGACTCGATGGGCTTTGGCCCGATCCAGATGGCTCTTCTTATGTTCTTATGTTCTTAATCTCCCACCTGGAAGGGAGGTTGGAGAGATCGGTGTTTGTCAGCTTGTCAGAGCTTTTTTGGCATTCTCCCAGCCTTTCTTCAATGACTCCATCACTCATTTAGAGTCATGGAAAAAGACTGTTCTCTTGGTAGTTCTGGCATAGGAACAAATTCCATTCCACTCGCAATCTGAAAAGGCTTCAATCCCGTACTGCTGTACACTGCCTTATTGTAAGCCAGTTCAGTGAAAAGAAGCAAGTCAGGCCAATTATCTTGTTAGTAATCCACATAGCATCTGATCTATTGTTCCACCATGGTAATGGCCCATTTGCGGTTCCGTTGGTACTTGGATGGAAAGCCAAGCTAAGCCCCTGTGACAACCCAATGGATCTCAGGAACTCTTTCCTGAACTTAGCAGTGAACTAAACTCCTTGATCGAAGATCACCTGCTACGGAAATCAATCTAGCTAGTAGATTTGTTTGATGAACATCTTGGCCAATTTCTTAGCTGAGGAGAAGCCACAACAAGGGATAAAATGGGCCTGTTTGGAAAACAGGTCTTTTTCCATAGTAGGTGGAGCTAGCCTCCAAGGATGGGAAAACACCGCCCTTAGCCAATCTGGACTGATTCTGAGAGATGTATAAATAGCACTCACGTGCCTCAATTTCCCCTCTTTTAACTCAGTCCTGAGCCAAGGACGCGTGCCTTCTCATCCTTGAAGACTTCTCTACCTTGAATTGCTTTGAATTGAGAGCAGGACCCTGTTTGAGCTCCCCAGGTGCAGTTACCACTGCACCTGGGTTGAAGGCAATTTGGGCATCAGCCCAGCTGCTGCTCATTGCCCCAGCCGAAGGACCGGTACTTTTGCTTTCAATCGACAAATTCCGGCTGCGCAAGGAAGGGGAAACTGCATTTTCGATCTAGCCCGGTCTTTGGCAGGGACCTGTGTCCCATGATCTGTCTATACCTCCCCATTTGACTTACAAGAGAAGTGTCTGAGGGAGAAGAGGGGGAATCCCCTGCTGCTGCCAATCTGCCTGCGTGCCAAAAAGCTGGTGAATTCCGAGCTGACAATCAGTTGATGAGCGGGGATCAAAGAAACTATGTGTGACCGGCCAGCTAGGGATTGGAGCTATGGAAGCCGGCAGAGCCTCCCAAGTGAAATGAAACTCTGAGAAGGGGCAGAGATTAAAAGAGGAGCTGCCGCTCAGAAGTAGGGCGAGCAGGCGACCCTTGCCAGCAGCTCCCCAGCCACGTGGGGAGTGGTGCGAAAAGCTGACAGGAAGCTGAAATTGCTGGCGATCAGCCAAGCAGCAAGAATCCACCGGCAGAGCCTCTCCCAGCTGAATTCCACGTGGGAACTGCTTTAAAGCACCGGTTGAGCAAGTTGTCGGCCTGCCCGGCCCCTCCCCCCGACGCCAGCAGCCCAGCACCATTTTGAGACTACCTCGTGGCGGACATAGCTTCACACGTGGGCCTGCAGCCTCCTTCAAGCCAATTAGGCTCCCTTTCTAAAACACAGATGGTAGCCAGACCCCAAAAAACAGGGAAAGCCAAGGCCAAGGAACCCAGAGCTGGGCCAGAGGGGGATCAAGACAACTTTAGGCCTAACTCCCCTGCCTCAGCCAGGGACCACTCCCCAATTAGGCCTCAATCCCCAGCCCCCCCACCCAAGCCTAGGAGACATAAGGCCAGAGGCCCCAAAGCCGGGGAGAAGACCACACCCCACACAGGCAAAACCCATGGGGACCAAAACATCCAAGGGTCTTCTTCCAAGACACGGTGGGGGGGGGGACTTACCATCCAGTCAGGAACACAGACAGCAGTCAGGGCACTCAATGACTCCCGTTTTGCTGGAAAAATGCAGACCTCTGACTGGTGGACACTGATGTGTGGGGACCACCAGCGGCCCCCCAAGTGTCTGAGGCCACACAGAGCAACAGGCAGACAGAGACCAGGCCGGATCCCTTCCACTCTAGGGAGGTGCAAGACAGAATCAATGCAGCAATCAAGAAGGGCATTGAGGCCGGCATTAGGGCCATGGCTGGCACCTCACCCCAACACGCTGACAGCCCGTCCTCCTCCCAGGCCTATCAACAGAGAGAGGACTGTCTTTCTTACCGTGACTTTGGGGGACTTGGACTATTCTCCTGAGGGATCTCCCGGTTCTCTCAAGGACCTCGAGGAAGACCAGCTCCAGGAAGATCACCTGGAGGAGGGACAGCCGAGTATAGTCCTATCAGAAGATGAGGGATTAGACCCAGAGCCCCCAGTTTCGGCGGGCCTTTTTCAATGGCACTGTTTCGGTCCCTCCTCCACAAGGCTAGGGCCACGGCCAATCTGCCCCCTCCAAACAAGAATAACCCTCCACAGTGGACCCCTTGTTCGAGGCAGCTACCTCGCACATGGAGGTGATCCCGGCCCCAAACCTTTTTGTGGACGCTATCCTGAAGCAATGGCAATCCCCTGTGGTGGGACCGCTACCCAACCCTCTCGACAAGAGGTTTTTTAATGTGGATACCAACCTGTCTCAACACCTTCCTGTGCCACCAATCAACAGCCCGGTCCTGGCACTGTACACAAATGCACAGATACCCGGCGATTCAGAGGACCTTCTCCGACCGGAGGACCGCAGCACCGAAACAATGCTCCAGCGGGCGCACCAGTCAGCAGCCTGGGTTGTAAAGGCATCAACAACGGCCTCATTCTTCTGCAGAACATCCCTCAAGTGGCTCCACGCTCTCCAGGAACACTTGCCGCAGTCAGATGTCCGCGCTCACCAGGATCTGAACAAACTATTGGCAGCCGCACAGTTTACCTCAGATGCCACACTGCAGTCCGCTCGTTTTGCGGCAAGAGCCATGGGGTTGGCGTTAGTGACGCGCAGAATGACCTGGCTGCGCGGCTGGTCTGCAGCTGTCCAACACAAATGGAAGCTGGCGGTTGTTCCTGTAAAGGGTCAGACCCTCTTTGGAGAGGCCCTGAACCCTATAGTAGTGGAATCCAAGGACAAACGTAATGTTCTCCACTCAGGCAACTGGAAATCCACCTACCGGTCTGCCTCCTTTTCTAGATGGGCCCCTAGGGGATCTGACCAATCCTATGGGAGGTATCAGGGGCATTACCAGGGGCAGTATGGGGGTCGCACAAAAGTCAACCCTGACAGGGCCTTTAGGACCAACATCTCCAGACGGCCCTTTCGGGGAGCCAGTGGTCGCCCCTTCCACCGGAACAAGTAGACCATTGGGCGAGCCTCCCATAGGGTGTCGTCTGGCCTTGTTTGCCAACCGATGGGAGGCAACAACCAACGATGCCTGGGTGCTAGGACCCTGTCATCGGGGCTCTCACTCGAATTTTTCTCCACTCCCCCGAGATTTTTGCTACGTTGCCCCTATCAGCAAATCCAAAGAAAAGGATTCTCATGAAGCAGGCCATCCAGCACCTGCTGGAAATCTGGGTCATCCAACAGGTGCCTGAGAACCAGAGGGGACAGGAGTTGTACTCCATTTTGTTCGTAGTCCCAAAATCCTCGGGCAGGTGGAGAGCTATTCTAGACTTGAAACACCTTAACAGGTACATAGTCTACATAAAATTTAAAATGCACACCCTACAAACCATATTGGCGGGCATTAGGAGAGGAGACCTATTCTCTTCCATCGACCTATTGGAGGCTTACCTCCATATTCCCATTCAGCCGGAACATTGCCAATACCTGAAGTTTTGCTATGCAGGGGTGCACTACGAGTACCGGGCACTACACTTCAGCCTGTCCTCAGCGCCAAAAGTATTCACCAAGGTACTAGCAGACCTGGCTGCCCACCTAAGATCCATATCCGTGCGCGTCCAGTGCCAACTGGACGACATACTCATCCAATCTTCCTCCCGGTCCCAAGCAGAGAGGGATGTCCAGGTAACCCTCTAGTATCACGGGTTCCTAATCAATCGGGACAAAAGCCACCTAGCCCCCTCTACCAGATTAACGCACTTGGGGGCTATCATTAATTCTCTGGAGTGCAGGGTGTACCTCTCCCAGGAGCGAAGGGAGGGTATATTGGAAGCAGTTCAGCAAATCAAGAGACAAACCTCGGTTCCCCTGAACCTATTATCCTCCCTCCTGGGTAAGATGATCTCCGCCATTCACATCACCCCTTGGGTGCACCTGCACTCCAGAGATCTCTAATGGTTTCTTCTCCCTTTTCAGAGGTCCAGACACAGCTCTTCACCGGCCAGGGTCAGGATCCCACCTTCGGTCCACAGGTTCCTCCGATGGTGGACATCTCCCGCTATCAACAAGGGCACCTACTTCCTGGAGACCTCCAAGATCATTGTGACTACCGACATCAGCACACTGGGGTGGGGAGCCCATGTGGATTCACAGGTGGCTCAGGGCACCTGGTCCCAGGCAGAGACGGGCCTAAGTATAAATGTACTGGAGCTACGGGCGGCCTCTCAGGCATTACGACTGTTCAGAGACCGCCCGGCAAATCAACATGTCCTGGTACTAACCGACAACATAACCACTAAGCCTCACATAAACTGGCAGGGGGGGATCATGTCCAGACAACTGATGGCAGAGGCCATGAGTCTAGGACTCTGGGCAGAGAGATACCTATTGTCAGTTACGGCAGAGCACATGTCAGGGGTAAGCAACACAATGGCAGACTGGCTCAGCCGTCATCACATCTATCCGGCGGAATGGAGTCTACACCCAGACTTATTCCAACAACAGTGAGCCGTTTCGGCCTGCCCATCATAGACCTCTTCACCACGCTGGGGAATGCCAAACTCCCCAGGTTCTTAACCAGGTACGACACCCAGGGTGCAGAAGGAACAGGTGTTACTCATTGCACCTGACCGCAGGGGCTGCTATACGCGTTCCCTCCTCTGCCACTAATCCCCAAGGTAATCACGAGGATACTAGAAGAGAGAGCAAAGGTAGTCCTTCTGGCCCCCCACTGGGCCAGGAGAGCTTGGTACGCAGACCTGGTATCTCTTTCAGTGGCCCCTCCTTGTCAGATCCCGCCAACAGAGTGGTCACTTACCCAGGGATCAGTGCATCATCCAGATCCATGCTGATTACAACTGACCACTTGGCGCTTGAGCAGCTCTCCTTGAGGGCCTGCGGAGTACCACAAGATACCTCCCAGGTCATGCTGGCCTCCAGAAGGCTGTCCACTGAGTGCATTTACTCAGCCACCAGGAGGGCCTTCTGTGCCTGGTGTGATCAGGCGGGATGCTCCCCGGTGGACCTGACCCTTATCAATATACTTCAATTCCTGTGTCAGGGCTTAACCAAGGGCCTCTTGCCTAACACACTGCGCCGCCAACTGGTGGCCTTATCGACTGTCCTGTCCTGCGGGTCCTTAGATGCTCTTTCAGCCCATCCCTTCGTTCGCAGCTTCCTTAACGGGGCCAGCAATTTGTGCCCCCCGATGGTGCACAGATAGTGCTCAACGCACTCACAGGGGGAACATTTGATCCATTGCAATCGGTTTCCCTCCGTAACCTCACTTATAAGGTAGTGTTCCTAGTGGCCATTACATCAGCCCGGAGGATACTGGAATTGGCAGCACTCTCAGTGAGACCGGATCTCTGTGTCTTCCACTGCAATAGAGTGGTTCTGAGGCTAGACCCCACCTTTATCCCGAAGGTGAACTCTGTCTTTCACAGGGCACAGGACATCATGCTGCCGACCTTCTGCCCTGGCCATCGACAGACATCGAGAGACAGTGGTACCTTCTGGACGTGAGGCGTGCTCTGGACATTTACCTACAGTGAACTTTGAATTTCCGCAGTATTGAAGCACTGTTTGTGTCCTTCCAAATCGCCTCCAAGGGTCAGAAGGTGTCCTCCTCCACGGTGGGACGCTGGATTCAAGCTGTGATCTCTGTCGTATGACCAGCTATCAATACCACGACCGGACAGGATAACCGTACATTCTACGCGTAGCGCCGCTACCACCACAGAATGGAATACATCCGCATCAATTGAAGAAATCTGCCATGCGGCCAGTGGGTTGTCCCCAACACCGTTCGTTCGACACTACAAGTTAGATCCCTTTGCTGCCAGGGAGGCAGACTTTGGACGGCGGGTGCTCCAGCAGGTCGTGCGGGACAGCAGGAATCTCAATCCAGATTAGGGGACCCACCCAAGGGACTGTCTACTTTGGTATGTCCCATCCTTGGAGGCTAGCTCCACCAACTATGGAGAAGGGGCATTGTACTTACCTGATACGCCCTTTCTCATAGGGTGGAGCTAGCCTCCAAGTGCCCCCCCTAGTGATTCAATGTCTTGTATATTATGGTTGACCTATGTATCCTGGTTTACGTTCTGTTATGTTCTTGCAGTTACAGTAATAAATCAGAAAGGTTTTGTTCTAAGGCACGCTGAGTCTGTCCCTCATTAAAAGAGAGAAAACTGAGGCACGTGAGTGCTATTTATACATCTCAGTCCTGATTGGCTAAGGGCGGTGTTTTCCCATCCTTGGAGGCTAGCTCCACCCTATGAGAAAGGGCATATCAGGTAAGTACAATGCCCCATCACAGTGCAGATCAGTGTTGCTACTACTTTCCGGGAGTTCTACTATAAAGTCCATAGCTATTTCCACTCATGGCCGACTAGGCTCAGCTACCTGTTGAAGCAAGCCGGGAGGCTTCCCTGGTCTTGTTTTATTTGTAGCACGCATGGTACAACTTTTCACATAGTCCTCCACATCAACTGTCATTTTGGGCCATCAAAACTGCAGTCTAGTCAGATGATGAGTCTTTAGAAATCTGAAGTGCCGGAAGGGGCGTGGCCAACGCCGCAGCGGTATGGAGTCTCCCTGCGATCCACAGGCGATATCCGAAAACCGCACTGTATGGAGACTCAGTTCAGTCGAAACCGAATCAGAACCACCCAGGTAAGGGTGGGGAAAAAAAGGGGCATCGGCTGGCGGACTGGGGGAGCAGCAAATTCCCCAGGGAACCAGCACATAGCCCCTTGGCCCACAGTGATGGGAGCGACCCAAAATGTTGCCCTAGCCGCGGCGGTCACAATGGAAGGATTCTTTTAAGCAAGTTTGGAGTCATCTGGGAGAAGGAACTTGAAACAGACAACAGCGTTGGGCTGGAGAGAGCGAGGTAGAAAAGAAAATAACACTGGTGATTTTAACGGCTGGAAGAGGCTTTAAAACTAAGTTGAACAGAACAAAGGGGAAACAGGAGGTCCGAGAATAAAGAAGTGGCTATCTAAGCCTATGGATATCATAGATTGGGAGATTTTTTGCTTTAACCTAAATCATAACTAAAGCCCCGTTTGTGATGAAGATTGAGTTTGTACTTAAAGATTTAAGATTTGATGAATTGAAAGAGGTTAATTTGCATAGCGAAACTGCTTTTCAAAATGGAGGAATTGATTGAGCTGAACTGAACTGAATAAATAAAAGAGAAAAAAAAGTTGGAGACAGGAGATGCAGAGAGAGACGGAGAGGCGGAAAGTGCTGTTTGACTGCCGACATAGTGGGAGAGGCTGTGGAAGTTAAACTGTGAGCAGCCAGATGGATTATAAAAATTGAACTATATTAAACAATTGGAGCTTTCTTCATCTTTGGATTGGAGATCTGTGAGCTTGAAAGCATGAAGAATACCGAATTTGAGGGATTGATTAACTTTGTGAAAGAATGATTTGATGACCTGAAAATTTTTTGGGGAATTTGGTTAACTGAAAAAGAGGAGAATAAAGCGCAGGAGGAGAAAGAGGAGAGAGAGAGCAAGAAGAATGCAGAAGGAGGAGGAACGATGAAAATACTGGGACATACAATACTGGAACACCCCTCTTCTCCGAAAAGGGGGAGAACTTTGAAAAGGAAATTCAGATTAATGACGATGTGGAGGTTGATGAAAACATTGTTTTTTTATGATCTTTTAGTGATTAAAAAAAGAAAAAAAATACTAAACATAGATGGTTTAATGAATATATTGAGAGAGACAGGAGATGCTGACGGATGTACAAAAAGGACAGCAGGGAGAAAAGAATAGGAGCAGACATAATGCGATATGCACAAATAGGATATTTAAGAAGAAAAAAGAGTTGGGGGAAAGAGAAAATGGGGATACAAGAGAAAAAGAAAGGAAAAAAGAAGGGGAAATGGGAATGGAAGAAACATGTTTATAAAAAAGAGACATACAGGAACTCAAAGAAAAATGGATGATGTTCTATTCTAGAACTGCCTGCCTGTTCTGTGATTAATAGAATGAATACAAATTTCACTTCTGCCCCCCACCCTTGATCTATTGTTAAAACTTTTTATTGTCTTTTATTTTTTGATAAATAGGTTAAGATCTATTTAAGATGGATGAAATATTATATTTAAGATGGGTGAAATAGAGGATATTGTGTTTTTTGAGATAATGAAATAAAACTGGTACTGAAATGGAACAAAATACCAAGAAGAAGGGGTTCTAGGACATTTAACTTTTTATTTGATGTTTTTTTATTTAATATGAGATTAAAACTTACAAAGATAAAAATGGAATTAATTAATGGGACTCGGTTGATGCATATTTTAATAAAACAAATAAGATTTAAATACAATAGAAAAGTTTGGATGAGTAATATGAGGTTGAAAAAATATATATTAAAATGTTTTTTGAGATGCAAACGATAAACTATATAATTGAAACAATGATTTAGCTAGGGCTTTTAGTTATGGGAAAATAGGAGATAAGAATGACAAGGAATACTAAAGAAAATTAAGGGAGAAGATAAAGCAATATGGCCAAAAATTTAGGAAATAGAAGGAAATGATTAATTCTGAAAATAAGCCAAAAGCGAAAATTTGGGACTTAAAATAAGATTAAGCGAGGAAATACCCAGAAAACAAAATTAGACTTTCTTGCCTCCCTTTTGGGGAGGGAATATTACTTTGATATAAAAATATACCTAGAATATATGGAAACAGAGAGGGGAAATTATAGGTGTCGCTTGTTTGTTACCCATGAGTAAGACTAAGATGGCAACTCTGGGAAGGAATAAGAGGGAGGAAGAGGAAGAAGTGTGAAAGAGAGAAGGGAAAGTGTAAGTAGAAGAGAAGGAAGTTGGAATGAATGGGGAAGAGAGGAGAAGAAGAGGATGGCAAGGAGAGGAGATGGTGAGGTGGAGAGGGAGGGAGAGGGAGATGGAGGACAGGGAAGTAGGAAAGAGGGAGAGAAGGAGAAAGAAAGTAGGAAAGGGCGGAAGATAGAAAGAAGGGAGTGATTGGAATGGATAGGGAAAATAGACAGGCAATTTGATAATGATAAATATATGATTATTATAACTGTTAATTGTATGTTGGTAATGATATATAACTTTTGTTAAATTTGAGATAAACCTACAGGGTATATGTATGGATATTTATGTGAGATGTATTAAAAAAAATAAAAATAAAAATCTTTTGACGAAAAGAAATCTGAAGTGACCAGCTAATCGAGAATCATGGCTATGTTTGAGTACCAGAAGTATGTTGGGGATGGAAATCTCCGAACCTTTCCAGGCTAATCTGTCCCAGATCGTCAATGTATCTCGATTGTTGGTTAGCCACGGGTGGGTAGACAATGTTGCTTTCAAATCCTGAGTTAGCTTTCCATCGAGGGGGTCAGTCCGCCTCTGGTCTGGCTCCTGGTAGTGACTTATGTCGCACTCTGTGTGTCTGGGATGATGGCGTGGACGACTTCCTCCTGCTGGCTGTCATATTGGGGTTTCCTTGACAGGGCGTCTGCAAGCAGGTTCTTTCCCCTGGGATATATTTCAGCTTGAAATCAAATTGCTTGAAGTACTGCACCCAGCAGACTTGTTTGTGGGAGAGCTTTCGTGGGGTCAAGGCCTCAAGGTTCTTATGGTCGGACCAGACCTCGAAGGGGATCTTGGCTCCCTCCAAAAAATGCTGCCATGATAGAAGAGCCCAACAAACAGCAAAGGCCTCCTTCTCCCATACTGCCCCCTTCCGCTCAGTGTCTGTGAGTTTTTTGGACACATATGCGCAAGGCAGCAAGCGTCCCTGGGGCTCTTTCTGGAGGAGCTCGACCACCACCGCCACATCACTGATGTCGGCCTGGACAATGAACTGTCTGTCTCGGTCCTGGTGCTGAAGAATGGGTTCTTCTGCAAAGAAGGCTTTTTGACAGTTTAGCATCCAGGCCAGGGGCTGCATTGGCCACGGCTTCATGGGGGAGGACCAAGTCTTTAGCAGTTCTGTTAGTGGCAGAGCCACTTCTATGAAGGCTGGGATGAATTGCCGATAGAAGTTAGTGAACCCCAGGAAGCTCTGCAGTTGTTTCCGGGTGTGAGGGGGTTGCCAGTCAAATACAGCTCGCACTTTCCCGGGATCCAATAGACTCAAATTAAACCCAGACAAGACTGAGTGGATGTGGATGCTGCCTCGCAAGGACTCCATTGATTATCCATCTTTGTCTCTGGGGGGAGAAAAACTAATCCCCTCAGAACGGGTTCGCAACCTGGGTGTCCTCCTAGATCCACAGCTAAAATTGGACCAACATCTAACAGCTGTGGCCAGGGGAACCTTTGCACAGGTTCGCC
>JANHGD010276221.1:0-10638 GCA_027560375.1 Imantodes cenchoa
AAAGAAAGAAAGAAAGAAAGAAAGGAGAGAGGGAGGGAGGAAGGAAGACAGAAAGAAAGAAAGAGGGTAGGAAGGAAGGAAGACAAAAAAAAGAAAGAAAGAAAGAAAAAGATGATTAGGAAGGAAGGAAGGAAGATAGAAAGAAAAAGAAAGAAAGAATGGGGAATGGAGAGAAGAAAGAAAGAACGAACGAAAGAAAGACTTATGACCACAATTGACACTAACATTTTGGTTGCTAAGCAAGAACATTGTTAAGTGAGTTTCACCACATTTTACAAGTTGGTCATGCCCACCCAGTCACCTGACCACCAAGCCACGCCCACCTGAGGGGGTGGGGGTGGGGCAGTGAGGATGAGTTTGTAGCACCAAGGGGGCGGTGAACTGAAAAAGTTTGGGAACCACTGATTTAGAACCTTCTAATTATAATGATATTAGATTTTATCCTGAAAAGGATAAAATAGCTTGGCAAGAGGCAATGAATAAGAGTTGAATTCATTGAAAGAGTTGGAAGTTTACGAAGATGTGGTGTTGCCAAGTGGTGAGAAAGCTATTGGTTGCAAATGGGTATATAAACTAAAGACAGGTAGTGATGGTACTGTAACCCATAAGGCAAAGCTTGTTGATCAGGGTTTTGGTCAGAGCAATAAAGATTATGATGAGGTTTTTGCTCCAAGTCTTAAAGTTAGTACTCTAAGAGCAGCGTTAGTATGGGCAGCCAAGAATAGTTGTGTAGTACCATGTTTCCCCTCAGTTTAGCTGCCATTGCCGCTGGTTCCTCAAGTATAAATACCAAATCATGTGCAAAAGCTTGTAGTTTGTATTCCTCTTTACGAATTTTCATTCCTTTAATTCCTTTTTCATCTCTAATAGTTCTATTCAACACCTCTAATGTTAATATGAATAACAAAGGTGATAATGGACAACCTTGTCTGGTGCCTTTATTTATGCCTAATGAATTCTGAAGGATGAGCCCAGGTGGCAGCTTTACAGATGTCTTCAAGGGAAGCTCTGGTGGACCAGGCTGCAGTAGTCACTGCACTTCTTGTTGAATGTGCTGTAATCCCCCTCGGTGGGGAGGCCTCTGCTAGCCCATAGGCCTTGGCTATGGCTCCACAAATCCATCTGCCAATTATGACTGATGATGCTCTGTGACCAAGACTTCTCGGGTGAAAGGCAACAAAGAGAGCCTCTGTATGTCAAAAAGGTTCCGTTCTTCTAATATAAATCTTGAGCGCCCGTCTGACATTGAGGGCATGCCACCTGCGTTCTTGTTGATGAGACAGACGGGCACAGAAAGATGGTAGGACTAGCTCTTGCGACCGGTGGAACAATGAGTTAACCTTAGGGAGGAATGAAGGGTCTAATCAAAGAGTCACCCTATCTGGCTGGAAGACACAGAGATCAGAATGAACTGAAAGGGCTGCCAGTTCGGAGATGCGACGAGCGGAAGTGATAGCCACCAAGAAGGCCACCTTGATGGAAAGGTGACGTAGGGAAGCGTCCCTGAGGGGCTCATAGGGAGCACCTGTGAGAGAAGCTAATACTCTGGGTAGGTTCCAAGTGGGATAATGATGCACCACTGGTGGGCAGAGGTTGGTGGCCCCCTTGAGGAATCGTCAGATGTCAGGTACCTGAGATAACGATGCAAAGCCAGGACAGGAAAGAGAGGCCGATAGAGCCGCTACTTGGTGCCACAGGGTATTCAGGGCTAGGCCCTTCTTTAGGCCTTGGGTAAGGAAATGAACTATTTTTGGAATAGGAATGGATACTGGCGACAGGTTCTCTTTAGCGCACCAGGAGCAGAGGATCCTCCATGTTGCCGAATAGATCCTATCTGTGGAAGATCGCCTGGAAGCCTGCATGATGTCTATAGCATCATCATCATAATCCTGCTCCCTTAGGGACCGCCGCTCAGCCTCCAGGCGGTCAAGCGTAACCAAGTTGGGTCTGGGTGTAGAACCGCTCCCTGGTTGAGCATCTCCACCGAAGTTGGCAGTTGCCACGAGGGGGCCACCAATAGAGCCCGGAGGTTGGCAAACCAGGGCCTCTGGGGCCAGAAGGGTGCCACTAGGATGACCTCGGCTCTCTCCGCTATGATCTTCTGTATTACTAGGATTATTATTTGTAGCAGGGGAAAGGCGTAGAGAATGCCTTGCAGCCACGGACTGCGTAGGGCATTTACCTGTTCTGCTCCCGCTTCTGGGTACCTGGAAAAGAACCATAACCGGTGGGCATTGCGAAGAGGTCCATGAGCAGGGGTCCGAACCGGCGATCTATGGCAGTGAAGATGGATGGATGGAGGCGCCACTCCACTTGATCGACCTGTGTCCTGCTAAGCCAGTCTGTTTGCACATTCGTTTCCCCCAAGATGCAGTCTGCTGTCAGGGAGGAGAGGTGTGTCTCGGCCCATAAGCCCAGTCGCATAGCTTCCCTCTGGAGAGCCTTGGACTTCGTGCCCCCCTGGCGGTTGATGTGGGCTTTCACCGAGATGTTGTCGGTTAGAAGCAACACATCCCCGCTAGCAGATGTTGAAATCACCTGATCGCCCGGAAGGCTGCTCCAGGAGGTTGATGGGAAGGAAGGTTTCCTGGTCTGACCACTTGTCTTGTGCCACCTCTCCTTGTGTGTGGGCCCCCCATCCTTTCAAGCTGGCGTCTGTAGTTTCGACTGCCTTGTGAGGTACCTGGAAGCAGCTCCCCTTGTACAGTGCAGAGGACTTCCACCAGAGCAGCGAGTGCTTCACTTGTGGCGGGAGGATGACCCTGTGGAGGGAAGTTCCCAGGCCCGACTTCTGGAAAGGTAAGAGGAACCATTGGAGGTTCCGTGAGTGAAGCTGAGCCCAGGGAGTGACATTCATGAATGACACCATCTTACCTAGGAGGGACGATAAGGTTTCTAATGATGTCCTGGATTCCCCCAACACCTGAGTTACCAGGGAGCATATAGACTCCTGTCTTTCGGGGGAGAGATAGACTGAGCATGAAGGTGAATCTATAATAGTGCCCAGATGTAATATTGATTGGGAAGGCAAAAGGTGACTTTTCTCCAGATTGATGGAGAAACCATGGTGTTCCAGACAATCCATGGTCAGCCTAAGGTGTTGGAGGGCAATCTCCCTAGTTGGGGCATGCACTAAAATATCATCTAAGTAGCAGTGGACTCGCACTGACACTAGACGTAAGGAGGCCACTAGGACTGCCAGAACCTTTGTGAACACCTTGGGGGCGGCTGAGAAACCAAAAGGCATTGCTCTATATCGATAATGGTTCTGGTCATAACAGAATCTAAGGTACCGCCTATGCGATTTATGTATGGGAATATGTAGATACACCTCTGTAAGATCCAGGGATGCCATCAAGTCACTCCGATGGATCAGGAACAGAATGGAGGAAAGGGAATGCATCTTAAACTTTTTGTAAACTAAAAAACTGTTTAAACGTTTTAGATCCAAAATGGCCTTCCATCCTCCCAATGCCTTGGGCACAACAAAAAGGATGGAGTAGAAATATACTTGTAAGGCACCGGCTGAATAGCCCTAATCTGCAAGAGATGATCAATAGCCTCCTCCATCAACCTATACTTGGGTGGTAGAGAGGACACTGAGCAACTGATGAAAAAGTTTGGGGGGGGGATAGAAACTCCAGGGCCAGACCTCAATGAACAGTATCCAAAACCCATGAATCCCAGGTAGTAGACCTCCAATTCACCCAGAATTTTGCAAGGCGACCCGCTATAGGGAAATTAAGCTGGTCATCATTGTCCCCTACAGAACTGCCTGCCCAGGAAAGCCCCCTTGGCTGTCTACGGTAAGACCTCCCCCTGCTGCCCCTGTCAGACTGTCTCTGACGGTAGTAGAACTGACCTGGGGTCCGGGAAAGGGATGGACCCTGGTCAGCCGACCGAAAGGGCTGCCTGGAGTAGTTCACGGGCTTTGGGACTCCTTTCCTGGTGACTGAAGGGAGGACCTTCTTCTTGTCCAGTCTCCACAAGGAGAGGATCCAAGGCTGCCCCAAAGAGGGACTTTCCCTTGACTGCGCTGGATGTCAGGCGCCACTTGTGCCGAGAGTCTGCCTCATTGGCGAAGCCAATGCATGCGCCGAACTACTAGAGATGATGCCATGGCCTTTGCTGCAAACCTGGATGCATGGAGAGTTGAATCAGCCAGGAACTGTACAGCCGCAAATATTTTATTTAGGTCTTGTTGTGCTCTGGTATTGTCTGCCGGAATATATTCTTGAATCTGACTTAGTCAGACTAGTGCAGCGCGAGCGAAGAAGGAAGATGTTGATGAGGCCTTGATGGCCCATGTGATGGAGAGATGAGTCTTGTTGAGGGTTTGATCAATTCTCTTATCTCATCACCACTCCATATATTGCCCTGTGGCCTAGGGATATCTATGGCATCTAGGGCTAAGGGGTCCCCCTCTAGGGTAACTGCCTGATGTTTCAGTGGGCCTTGACCTGGCAGATTTTTCGCATAACCTTTGTAAGGCCTTGTCCCTACATTTCTCCACCCTCTCTGTGGCCTTGGAAGACATCTTTTTGGTTTTTGAGGTCCTAGATGGAGATCAGTCTAGGGAAGAATCATGGCCTTCTCTATGACTCCTGTTTGATTTTGATTGTCTTTTACCCCCAGTTTTTTCTGCCATTTGGGACATGGTTGCTAGAAAATTGGGCCAGAGGGCTTACTCAAAATGGCAGACCAAACTGGCTGCCATCCCCAAAATAGCCTCCCCCAGCTCAGCCATGTGGAGACCGGGCCCTTGCTGGAGGGAGGTGAAGGCCCAGGGCGCTGCGCCCATCCGGAGAAACCGGGACCAGGTGAGCTCTAGGGAGACTTTAGGATCCGCCAAGGGCATCCCTTGTCTCTTTCCCCCCCACACGCTAGGCCCTCCGAGTGAACTCTGGTCTAATAGAGGAGCCAGAGGTTAATGGCGGCACCCCGGGAGTGGCTCCTTACTGCTTGATCGGGCCTTGGAAGAGGAGGCTAGGTCGGCCGTTTAAAGCGCGGCGTTATCAGCCCCTCCGATCACCAGCTGGGACAATACCTGTGGTTAAACCACCGGTTTACCAGCCCTCGTGCTTTGGAAAATGCTGCCCACGTGGAAAGCTTAATAGATTGGCAGCCGCGGCAATTTTACAAGCCCCTTGGGAAAATATTGTGGTTTTGTGGGCTTAGCGGCAAACAGGAAAGACCAGCAAGAGAAAATTAATTACTTCCCTGTTGTAGCGATCTGGAATCGACGGCAGGGGGTGCTCCGATGAGCGTGGGGCCAGCCAGCCTGCGCTGTGCCGGGAAGGAGGATTTGCTGCCAAGGAGGTAATTTGTACAGATTGCCAATTAAAGGAGAAAAAGTTTTTAAAGAAGCCAATTTTAAAAGGAGAGAAAGGGAGTTAGAAGAAGAAGGAACCAGCAAACAGAGTGGGAGTCTCCTGCCACAACCTTACTGCTGAAGGGACCGAGTCAGATCTGGGGAAAGGAGGCGGATCCTAAACAATTATACTAATGACTGGCTTGGTCCTTCATGCTGATTGGCGGAGATAACCCACTCTGAATGCTGGTTCCACCTCAGGATGGAGAATTAAGAGTTTTCACACATTTTACACCAACTATTTGCAACATTTTATACCAAATCACTGTCAGAAACATTCAAAATGTGGGAGTCTCAAAGGTGCTTTTTCAAGAGACTTTCTGGTTTTTCTTTTAAGATATTTTGCTTCTCATCTAAGAAGCTTCTGGATGAAAAACATGGATGACTGGATAAACAAAATGTGGGAGAGAAATCTAATCTCATTTATTTCATATCAAGTAAAACCAAATAGATTCACTTAATTTATTCATATTACTTATTCCAATGTCTTTTAGCTTGAAATTAAAAAAACGAACATTTAAACCACCATCATCTAACACCCAACAGCAAATCGTATCAAGCTAAGATCTAAGCAGGTTTTGCACAAACATCTTCATTTCCTCCTAAACCCATCAAATAATCCCAGCTGCTGACATCCCATTTTAGATCTCATGACCCATGTGGCTGGTCCACAGGGAAAGCCACCTTCCCTGTAAAAAAACAATCTTCTTTCAGAAGGCACAAGAGGAGTGAGATCAAAGAGGCCACAATCTGTACATGCGCTAAACTTTTCTTCTGCGGTTTGTTTTCATAATAGCACTGGAGCACTTCTACAGCTCTTGAAACTTGGAACAAGAGGGAAATATTGTAAAGGGCTGAGCAGGAGGGACCATCGAGAACATGTTGAAGCTCAGCATGTGCTATTTGCAGTGGGTAAAAGTAGCGGAAGGTCCTTTCCTCTATTACTATTAGGAGAGATGGTAAGTCTCGTAAAATTGTTTTCCTTTCAGGTTGCTTTCATTTCAGTGTGAACCAGAACCTCCAAATTCACCTCACTTAAGCAGAATTCGGTCGCAGCCTAGAAATGCATTAACTCAACCCTTCAACACAAAGCCGGGGTGCTCCTTCAGAGAGCCAGGCAGATCCCCCCACCTTTCATTTACAAGAGCCTCCAAAGCAGCTGACAACTTAGAGTGAAAATCAGTATGAACAAGAACTATAAGCCATTCCAACTAAAGCAACCCTAATAGCCAGCAGCAGGATGAAACACTGAAGGGCTCCTGGTTCCAGCTACTTTGGGGGCCAAAGCCTTGTCTTACCAGTGCTGCTGAAAGAGAGTGGCTCCCTGCACTCTGGCTGCCCTGGCTGGCTTCTCAGGGGCCCTGTTCACTTACCCAAGGTTGAGTCTGAAGGATGTGCCATGGCCCCCCTGCTCTGCAGGAAATCAGCCCAAGTGGGGAATTCATTTCATGCCCTAAAATCCCTCCACAATCCAAACATTTTCAAAAAAGGTTTAAAGATTCCCCTTGCCCACCCATTGAGGAGGACTCTGGGATGTTTTGTGTGGATCAGGGCTTGTCCACC
The DNA here is from genome assembly GCA_027560375.1 of Imantodes cenchoa. Classification (NCBI taxonomy): domain Eukaryota; kingdom Metazoa; phylum Chordata; class Lepidosauria; order Squamata; family Dipsadidae; genus Imantodes; species Imantodes cenchoa. Next base: position 6,935 of record JANHGD010276221.1, read on the forward strand.
CTGAGGATTTCCCGCAAGGGAGCAGCTGGAGGCAGGTGAACAAGTCATGGCTTCCTGACTCCCTCCGGAAGCCCACCTTCCCTGGGAGCACAGCGGCTCCAGCCCCCTAAGCTCCTTTGCCTGACAACCTGCTGTGGATGATATGGCAATGACTGCCTGCAAGCAGCCTTGGCTTGCAGAATGGCTGCCCTTGGCTGGCTGGCTGGCGAGCTCAGGCGTGCCGGTGCCTTTTTTCACAGAAGAATTGATGCAAAGGGGAAAGCGGGGAGGGGGGAGGGGAGAGGCAGTGGGCTATCTTGTGTATTTGCCCTTTCTCGGTTAATGCCAACGTATTAAAAAGGAGGTACAATTAAAAGAAAGAAGGGGCTACAGAAGCGATGGCAACATTTGTAGAGAATCTAAAGGTTCAGCTAAGCAAGCAGGAAATGAGGGTGCCAAATAATTCATGTGTCTTTCCCCTTTCTTTTCAAAACTGCCTCTCTGGAAGCAGAAACACACAAACAAACGTGTGTGGAAACTCTCCAGATGGAGGGGACGATGGTCCTTCTTCCTTAGAGGAATTAGGGGGTGAATTTAGATATTCCTTCTGGTTGGACCAAGTGCCTGCAATGGCGAGAGAAACAGAAGCACGGGCAATGACTGTCTGACTTCTCGGGTACAAGCCCATAGCACATCCTCAATCTGATGCAAGTAGGAGAGGAAAGGGAAAGTCATACATGGCACTTTGGATGGAGAAATTAAATGCTCTTAACTGTGTAATTCCCTCTGAGTGGGAATTGGACAAAGGCTGTTCTCCAAAGGAACAAGAGGAGATTGTACAAAAAGGTTAAAAAAACATCCAGGCCTTACTCATAAAAAACAACCACAAAATCAGGGTTGGGACTGACAGCATAGGATTGTGTGCGCTTGATGCTTTATGTGGCATCTGTGACCACGTGTGGCCCAAGGGTCCACAGATGCCGGAAGAGATGGGCCTGGGGTGAACCTTTCACTGGTGCTGCTGGTCGTGAAAAGGTGTGAGTCAGAGGGATGGTGGTGTGCAAGAGGCCACAAACAGAGGGGTCTCAGAAGGAGGTCACATGAGACGCATGCGCAAGATGGCGGAGCTTGCATTCTGTGCTGTCGCCTGAGGGGAGCGAAAACCTGGCTTGGGTGTCCCTCCGGGGGTCGGTTTTCCAGCTCCGACCCCCGGGCAGGCTGGATGAGCATGCCGCCGACCGCCTGGGAGCACGCCGACCTCCCGAGGTGTTGGAGGTTGTTCAGCGTTTAGCTCGGCATTCGGCAGTTTGAGTGGAGCAGAGTGGAGGGGGTGGAAGCAGAGTTTGGCCGGCCTGGATCAGCTGGAGCCGGAAAACGAAGGTGGAATGCTGGCTTACCGATCCGACTGTTCTGTCTGGCGTTCGGGGGTGCCCGGCATGGGAGAGCTGACGGAGGCCTGGTGTGAGGGGGATTTAGACCCCACGGTACAGCAGCATGGGCGGGGCTGGTTGCTATTGCCCGTTGCTGCTGCCTGTCATCGGCCACAGATATCTTCCTGCTGGAGGGAGCTTGGTGTGGAGAGAGCTTGACGTGGAGGCAGGAGAGGTAGAGCCTTGAAGATAATATCCTGGCTCTCTCCTGTCCGCTGTTTGTACAGGGGGAGGAGATGTCTGGACCCTGGCACCCTGACATCCTGGTCGCTCCCGGTTCATCGGAGGAACTTTTGGATTGGTGCATACCATATTCCACCTCTATATATTCCATCTTTACCATCTACCCTAAACCTCTGGAATGGCTTTGAAAATCTGGCCTTATTTTCTCCACCTTTTGGTTCCATCTGGACTCATTCACCATGAGAGAGACAAGGCCTAAGGGTACCAGAGACGGAGTTAACCAACATCCTGTGCCATGTCTGGTTCCGTCCTTCACCTGCTCCAGTTTTAGCCAAGGCTAATCTCACCATGAGAGGGTGGCCTGGAGACTCATATCCGCCAAGACTGACACACAATATTTCCTGCCCACTGCCGTGAGGGCAGTGGAGAGCTCTGGGACACTATGACTTTGTGACTCTATTGACTATCAATGATGACACCCCAGTTTTTCTTGGTCTCCCCGTTTGGAGAGGCCTAGTATACCAGGTTTGTCCCCCCAGGTCCACTATTATTATCTAATAGGCAGGTTGTGGTAAATGTATGCGAAAAAGGACCTTCTTGCACTGCGAAACTCCCCGCTCTCACAGGCCTGGTCCTCTGTACTATCTACGGCCTATCTTAATGATGGGTTTTGGAACCCCGAGAGATGGCATGTGGTGAAGAGGGGGTTGAACAGTTTTTTAAAGAAATGTTTTATAAAGTTTTTAGGGGATTTTAGGGGGGGCAGGGAATAGGGTTGTGGGTTTGGGGGAAAGCTTACAGAAGGTCTGCCTAGGCCTGGCTAAGATGGGCGGCGGATGGGATAGCAGACCTGGGAGTAAGATGGGGGGTCGAGAGTGTCCGGGGCAAGTTTGTGTCATCGGTACTGTGAGGGGGAGGGGGAGATATGGCGGGAGCAGAGGGCCATATCAGGTTAAGGGAGCACACGCCCACTGTCTTCGAGCGGTGGCGTGCTCCGGCCCTCAAGGCTCCACTCGTATCCCAGGTTGTTCGGAACCTCAGGGCCCGGGGTTTCGACTGATGTTATGCAATGCCAGGTCTGTGGTTAATAAGGCCCCCGTCATTTGTGATCTTGTTCAGGAGGGGAGGTGGATCTGCTGGGTATTACTGAAACCTGGTTGGGTCTGGAGGGAGGAGTCCCTCTGGTAGCAATGTGTCCACCAGGTTTCCAAGCATTCCATCAGTCGAGACCACATGGGAGGGGTGGAGAAGTAGCGGTTCTTATTAGAGAAAGCCTCAGGCCGAGGGAGATCACTGTTCCTCAGACGTACGGCTGTGAATCCCTCCTTGTGAAGTGGGGCCATAGGGTTCAGATGGGTTTGCTGATCACGTACCTGGCTCCCTGCACGTGGCAGCTGCCCTGCCTGAGCTCCTCGGCGTTATCACCGTGGTGGCAGTTGATATCCCCAGACTTATGGTCATCGGGGATTTTAACCTGCCGTCCGTTGGTGAGGTGTCTGAGGTGGGCCAGAAGTTCATGGCTTCCATGACGGCCATGGACCTGACCCAATTAATTCATGACCCTACGCACACAGGGGGGGAACACGCTGGACCTGGTTTTTGTCGCTGGTCAGTGGTTGAGTGAGCTGGAGATAGGGGATATAGTCATCGACCCCTTGTCATGGTTGGATCACTCACTCCTTCGCCTGGACTTTCTTACCGCTATACCCCGCTGCAGGGAGGCAGAACCGACAAGGTGGTACCGCCCCAGGCACCTGATGGAACCTGAGAGGTTCCAGATGGAGCTTGGGCCAATTCCTGAGGCTCTGACTCACGCCCCAACTGGAGACCTAGTGGCCACCTGGGATAGGGCAGCCTCAGGGGCTCTGGACCAGGTCATGCCTTTGCAGCCTCTGACCCGCTGCCGATCCCACCTGGCTCCTTGGTTTACCGAGGAGCTAAGGGGGATGAAGTGCCGGAAAAGATGCCTAGAGAGCAGTTGGAGGGCCAGTCTCTCCGAATCCGACCGAACACTGGTAAGAGCTCATATTAAGAATTACCTAGTGGCGATAAAGGCAGCGAAGTGTGCCTACTTTGCTGCCCTTATTGCGTCATCAGATAACCGCCCAGCCA
>JANHGD010276500.1:0-10636 GCA_027560375.1 Imantodes cenchoa
TGGCTCCTCCCGCTGATAAGTGGCTTATCACGTTAAGTACAAACGCCCCTTCTCCAGGGTGGGAGGAGCCATCACTCAGAATGGGACTTACCAAAGCTCAAAGTCCCTAGGGGGGGGAAATTCAAGGAAAAACCCCCCAAAACCAAGGTATTATTGGTCGTCCATCGTGCCCACATGCTGCAAGACCCTGTGTCCGAAGTCCGCCTCAGCAGCCGCGAACTGATCCACTCGATAATGGCGAATGAACGGGGAAGCAGAGGTCCAAGTGGCTGCCCTACAAACCTCCAAGATCGATGCACTAGTGGCCCAGGCTGCAGAAGTGGACGCACTACAAGTCGAGTGAGCAGAAACGCCTGATGGGACCGGCAGAGAAGACAATTCATAAGCCTTTGTGATAGTGGACCTTATCCACCTGCCTATAATGGCCGCGGAAGCCTGACACCCTTGCGTCCAAGGAAGAAAGGTCACCAGCAAGGCCTCCGACTGTCGGAAATCCGCAGTGCAGTCTAAGTAAATCCGGAGAGCCCTCCGAACATCCAAAGTGTGCCAAAGGCGCTGAGTCGCATCCGAAGGATCAGGATAGAAGGTAGGTAGTATTAATTCCTGCGATCGATGGAACACTGAGTTGATCTTAGGCAGGAAGGATGGATTGAGTCGCAGAACCACCTTGTCCAGATGAAAGATGCACAAGTCCTTGTGGACGGAAAGAGCCGACAGCTCAGAAACACGCCTGGCTGAAGTGATTGCCAAAAGAAAGGAGACTTTGTAGGAGAGCCAACGGAGAGGAACCGAGGACAATGGTTCATATGGTGAACCAGTAAGGGACTGCAGTACATGTGACAGATGCCAAGTCGGATAGCGGTGCACCACTGGAGGGCTGATGTTGGAAGCCCCCCGGAGAAAGTGCTTAATAGCCGGTAGCTGACCCAAAAAGGCAACTTGCGGGCAAGAAAGCACAGAAGAAAGAGCGGTGACCTGTCTATGGAGAGTGTTGGGAGACAGACCCATGGAGAGCCCTTTCCAGAGGAAACGGAGAACCTTAGGCAGTGGAATAAAGGTAGGATCCAGACCCTCCGACACACACCAGGAACAAAAGGCCCTCCAGGTTGCCGCATAGATCATCTGGGTCAAGGGGCGCCTGGCAGCTTGCATGACAAGGATGACATCGTCATCGTAGTCCTGATTTGTCAAAGTCTGCCGCTCAAGCGCCAGGCGGTCAGTTGGTACCATTGCGGATCCAGGTGCACCAACTGCTCCTGGCTGAGCACCCCCTCGAACACCGGAATGCGCCACGGTGGAGAGGTAGACAGGGACCATAGTTCGGCAAACCAAGGCCTCCTCGGCCAGTGAGGTGCCAGCAGCAGGACCTCCGCCTGGAAGAGAAGGATTCTCCGGATGACCTGTGGCAGAAGAGGAAGAGGAGGGAAAGCATACAGAAGCCCCTCCGGCCACGGAGCCCGGAGCGCATCCACCCCTGCATCCCCTGGAGAAGGAAACCGGGAGAAGAAATGGTGCAGTTGCGCGTTGTCTGGTGTCGCGAACAAATCCACCTGAGGCCTGCCGAAGCATCTTATCAGTTCCCGAAAGGTGGCCGGGTGGAGGCTCCATTCTGAGGGATCCGCTCAGGATCTGCTCAACCAGTCTGCCTGGGTGTTGTCGATCCCCGATATGTGATCTGCTGCAATGGACAGAAGAGTCCTCTCTGACCACAGGCCGATCTTGAGAGCCTCCGCCATCAAGGCCCGAGATCTGGTGCCGCCTTGGTGGTTGATGTGGGCCTTCACAGTGGTGTTGTCCGTGAGTATCAGTATGTGCTGACCCACCACCAGATTGCGAAAGGCCTTGAGAGCCAACACCACAGCGCGTAGCTCCAACCAGTTGATGGACGCTGAAGATTCCTGGTGAGACCAACGGCCTTGCGCCATGTGACCCCTGGTGTGGGCCCCCCAGCCGGAAAGGCTGGCATCTGTTGTCATGACCCATCTGTCCGGCTCCTGGAAAAGAGAACCCTTGTGGAGGACATCGGACAGCCACCATGACAAAGAACGCCTGACCTCCGAAGTCAGGGATACCCTGGTTGAAGAAGTGACGAGACCTGATTTTTGGAAGGGAAGGAGGAACCATTGTAATGCCCTAGAGTGCAGGCGTGCCCAAGGCACGATGTAGAAGCAGGAGACCATCTTCCCCAGCAGGGAAGAGAGGACCGAAATCTGGACCCTTCGATCCCGAAGGACTTGACACACCAGAGCCCTGATGCTGGTCAGCCTCTCCGGGCAGAGGGACACCCTGCACTCTAGAGTATCCACAATGGCACCGAGGTGGAGGATGGACATGAAGGGAGACAAGGTACTCTTGTCCATGTTGATGGAGAAACCTAACCCCTGCAGAGTGTCGATGACCAGCTGTAGGTGACAATTAGCTAGATCCCGGGAAGGAGCTTGGACTAAAATGACATCAAGATAGCACTGTATCCTGACAGGAACACCCCGCAGATAGGCTGCTACTACCGCCAGGATCTTAGTAAAGACCCTGGGGGCCGATGATAAGCTGAATGGCAGAGCCCGGTATTGGAGGTGCCTACCTGCATGGCAAAACCTCAAATATCTCCTGTGGTCCCTATGAATGGGGACATGCAGGTAAGCCTCCGTAAGATCCAAAGGGGCAAGGAAATTGCCTCTCCAGACCCCACCCAAGATAGATTGTAATGAGTGCATTTTAAAGCGCCGATACTTAACGTAACGGTTAAGCCGTTTAAGGTCCAGTATCGGCCTCCAACCCCCTGAAGACTTGGCGACTAAAAACAAGCGAGAATAAAAATCGAAACCTTGTTTATCTGGAGGAACGGGCTCAACCGCCCGTATATTCAGCAAATGCTGAATCGCTGTGTCCATGAGGACCCGGCAGTCCAGAGAACGGGAAACAGAAACTAACTGGAAGGAATCAGGAGGAAGGGTAAGGAACTCTATACGGAGGCCCTCAGAGATGGTACGAAGTACCCAGCCATCTGAAGAAATGCGAGCCCAAGAGGAAGCAAAACTGGATAAATGACCCCCAATGGGCACCTGCAAGGTAGAACTAACGGAACTTATGGTAGGGGCAGTAACCCCCTCCCCTAGTGGGTTTCTTGTAAGACCTAGCCCTGGCTCCTCTGTCCTGCGCTGGTCACTGACGAAAATTGGAGCGACCGGAGGACAAGTAACTAGGATTGCGAAAACTCGACTGACCTGGGCAGGAAAGGACTGGTCAGCGGCCCGGAATGGGCGCCGAGGGTACGGGTTTGGCCTAGAGAAGCCCCGGCGAGACAAAGAAGGTAAAATCTTCTTTTTGTCCTTCGACTCAATGAGAATGGAGTCAAGAGCAGCCCCGAAGAGTGAAGAGCCTTGGTATGGGGCCGCGGCCAAAGCCATTTGTGCCGATGGTCGACCTGCCAGAGATGTAGCCAATGAAGATGACGGGCTGCTATTGATGCCCCCATGGCCTTGGCCGCAAACCGAGAAGTGTGAAGGGAATCATTGGCGGCGAATTGTGAGCAAGCAAAAACTTTGTTTAGCTCCTGATGGACGTGCAAATCCTCAGGCGGGATCAAATCCTGGATGATGCGCAACCAGAGAAGAGCTGACCGAGCAAAAAAGGACGCGGAAGAAGCCGCCCGAATCGACCAAGCCGCTGCTTGATGCACCTTTACCAAAGTCTGCTCGGAACGCTTGTCCTCGGGCCGAAGCACCTCCTCTGATGTACCAGGCATGTTGGTGTTCAGGTGCAGCGCAAGGACAGGAGCATTCACCGCCGGCACCTCCAGTAGAGAGACCAGCTCAGTGGCCACATTAAAGTGTTTTTTGTCCAGGGAGGTGAGTGACGGACCCGCTGCTGAGGCCTTCCACTGTTTGCGCACATTGTCCAAGAAAAGTGGAGGCGCTGGAACGAAGTCCACCGAAGGCACAAACTCCAAAAAGATGGGATCCACCTGGGAGGCAGTCTGTGGCGGGGCAGGCACCCCCGTGTTCAAGCCCCCCAGCGCTTTCGCTTTGGTAAGGAGCGACTTGAAGAGCGCCGGAGGAAAAAGGCCAGTATCCCGCTGATCTCCCGATTCCTCCTCCTCCTCTGAGAGGGGGTCCTGGTCCAGATCTCGAAGAGGACCGTGGTCAACATCTCCAGAGGCCACATGGGTTTGCCCCGGAACAGGAGCCATGGTAGGTCTTTCACAGGGCAAACCTGACCCAAGCTGAGAAGGGGCCTGCAGTTGCGGAGCGAAAGCTGAGAGATCTTGCTGTAGGAATTGCAAGAAGGCAACCTCTACTGCCGAGGCAGAATATGTGTGTTTATCTAAAGCATCAAACAAACTGATGTGGTTTGATGACTTACTAATAAACTTGTGGGAAGAACCAATGTATCCTATTGACATTTATGAGGACAATACACCTGCTGCTAATATATCACAGGCTGATGCAGTGGGACAAAGGTCACACCATATTGACATCAAGTATAAGTATGTTAGGCAATTGACCAAAAAGGGTTTTGTTAGGACAGTATTCTGCGAAACGAAGGAACAAATAACAGACTTACTTACGAAGCCATTACCCAGGGATCAACATCAATATCTCCTGGATAAGATATCTACAACTATGTAAGATTGTATTTTGTACTACTGTAATGTATATGTCTATGCTTTGCATGTACATGTATTTCTGTAATCAATCGTTGCAGAGAAGGGGATTGTTAGATGTAAAACCTCTAGGCATGTTTGATGCAACTAATTGATTGTTTAGTGAACTGTTTGAATGGACCAGTCAGAGCACAGCTTACTCGCTCTGAGCCTTCCATGCTTTCCAACGGTTGGAAAGGCATTTTTAAGTAGCTGCAAGAACAGACCTTGAAGCTTGAAGCAGCTCAGCTGGAGCAACTCCGCTGACACAGTGGCAGAGAGCCATACACAGTGTGACAAAGAGCTGAGTCATTGCCTTCCCCCTGGAAAGGCTGACAAAGAACCTAGGAGCCTCCCAAGTTTGGGAAGAAAGTTTGGAGACAATGGACTTTGTTTAGGGAAAGACTTTACAGGCTTTTGCTGCCTTTTATTTGTCAGTTTTATCCTCTTATTAAACTAAATAGTTTCCCTAAGACTCCTCAACTGTATTCATTCAATGCGTTTGCGTGCCAGGTCACGGTCCATTCGAACCCAGAAACCCATGTTTAAAACCTCAACAGTCAACCTGTTCATTTCCGCAAAGTCAAATATCTTCTTAAGTACTTCTCTCTCAGTCGGTACTCTGTTTAATTTTCAATTTTGAGCATATGCTATTCTAGCAGCTGTTACTACTTGTACTATTAGATATATTTCTTCTTTGTTGAATTTCTCTGGCAGTATGCCCAGCAAGAATATCTCTGGTTTAAGTTTAATACTTTGTTTCAAAATCTTCTCAATCCATGTTTGAATCTCTGTCCAATATTTTTTGGCTTCAGTGCATGTCCACCACATATGATAAAAAGAACCAGACATCTGATTACATTTCCCACATTTCATAGATTTAGCTTTAAACATTTTTGCTATCCTTTCTGGGGACATATGCCATCTATAAAACATCTTCTACATATTTTCTTTATATGCTGTTGCCATAGTCATTTTATAATTCCTTTCTCAAAGTTGCTGCCACTTACTTAGCTCTATTGCATGTCCTATGTATCTCATTCATTTTATCATGGTCTCTTTCACTTGTTCAAATTCTAATTCTGTAGAAGGCAAATAATTATAAAATTTCTTTATCGATTTTTCATTTGTCCCTGTTAGTATTTCATCTAACTCAGTCATTTTCAAGTTGATGCCTTCTGTTTTACTGTCTTTTTCATATCTTGCTTGTAATTGCATTCTCATGTACCAGTCAATTTTTATATCTTGTTCCTCAAACTCTAATGTGGATTTCAATTTGCCTTCCTTTGTCAAAGTATCATTATATCTTGATATATTGTCCCAATTCACTCTGCTTGGGTGCATCAATGTCTCTATTGTAGATATCCAATAAGGTATTTATTTTCTCCCATACTAAAAATAACGAGTTCCTTATATTATGTCTCTGGAAGTAGCTGTGTATTTTGTTCCCTCCATACCAAATAAGTGTGTGCCATCCAATCTATAAGTCATGTCCTTCTAATATTAAAAGTCTCTTATTTTTCAATAGTAACCATTCCTTTATCCATGTCATTGCTGCTGCTTGATAGTACAGCTCCCAGTTGGGAAGGCCAAAGCCACCCCTAATTCTTGCATCTTGTAGCATCTTCATGTTCATCCTTGGTTTTTTTCCCTTGCCAAATAAATTTCCCTATTATTTTGTTTAATTCATTGAAAAAGGTTTTATCCATTTTTATCGGTATTGTTGAGAATAGAAACAATAAATATATGGTGATATATTCATCTTAATTAATGCAATTCTGCCCATTAATGATAACTGAAGATTTGTCCATTTTTCTAAGTCTTTCTCAATTTGTTTTTTAAGTCTTATATAATTATCTTCTTTAAGTGTTGTACACCTCATTGACAATTGAATCCCCAGGTATCTTACTTTTTTGTTATTTGTATGCCTAAAGTCTCCATTAATTCCCTCTTTTGTTTTTCTGTCATAGTTTTTACTATCATTTTTGTTTTGTCTTTATTAATTTTTAGTCCATCCACTTCTCCATATTTTTCAATTTACTCTGTTAATTTAGGTCCTGATTCGAATGAATCTTTAAGTACAAACACCAAATCATCAGCAAATGCTTGTATTTTATATTCTTCTTTTTAAATTTTTATACCTGTAATAATATTGTCCTTCCATATATTTCTAGTTAATACTTCTAAGGTTAGAATAAATAGCAACGCTGACAGTGGGCATCCTTGTCTTGTTCCTTTCATAATGTCTACTACATCTGTCATTTCTCCATTTATTATTATTCTCGCTGTTTATTTATTGTAAATTGCTTTTATAACATCAATAAATCTTTGCCCAAAATCCATGTACTGCAACTGTTGACTCATAAATTGCCAATTTACATTATCAAATGCCTTTTGTGCATCCAGGAACATTAACACTGTTTGTTTCTCTGGGTGTTATTCATAATATTCAATAGCGTTCAAGATTGTTCGCATATTGTCTCTAATCTGTCTTTTGGGAAGAAACCCATTTTAATCAGAATGAATAAAGTCACTAAGAAATCTTTTCAGTCTATTTGCTATTATCGAAGCAAGTATTTTATACTCTGCATCCAGTAACGATATTGGCCTATAATTTTTCACTTTTTGCAGATCAGTATCTTCTTTCGGTATCAAAATTATAAAGGCTTCTGTCCATAAGTCCGGAATTTTTGCTTCTAACATCAATTCATTGTACAATTCCAACATTACTATTCCAAATGTTTCTTCAAAAGTTTTGTAGACTTCTGCTGGGAGCCCATCCGGTCCCGGTGCTTTCCCATTCTTCTGCCTCTTAATTGCTTCCGTTAGTTCCATCATTGTAATTTTCTCCTCAAACAATTTTTTATATTTTTCTGGTAATTTGGGTAACTCCGCTTCTTCCAGATACTGTATCTTATCGTCAATTTTTTTCCTGCTTGTACAGTTCTTTATAGTATCTCCATACTATCTTCTTTTTTTCATCATCTTTATATTGTAGGTCTCCATCTTCATTTTCCAATTGTTTAATCCATTTTTTCTTTCTCTTTTCTCATCTTATATGCCAACCATTTTCCTGGTTTATTTGCATGTTGAAAAACATTCTGCTTAGATGCTTTAACTTTCCTTGCCACATCTTCATTTTCCACCATGTTTAATTCATGTTTCTTTAAATCTATCATCATTTTAGTTTTCATACTTTGTGGATCTCTGTAATTTATTTTCTAATTTTCTATGTTCAGTTTCCAATTTTTTCTTGATGCTTTCCCTCTGTTTATTCCTTTTGCTCATGTATGTCATAACTAGGCCCCTTAAATACGCCTTAGCTGTGTCCCAGACTATTTGTAAACTAGTTCCTTCCTTTCTATTTTCTTTAAAGAAGAAATTCATTTCTTTTTCTACAAAATCCTTTTCTTGTAATATCTCTTGATTTAAAGTCCACCTTGTTTTTTTTCTTCTTCCCTTTCCAGCTAATCGAAATTGGGTTGTGGTCCACCCAAACATTCGTTTCAATGTCTATTTTTTGTAATCCATTTAACAGATCCAAAGTTGACCATATCATGTCAATTGTTGACCATGGCTTGTGTCTGGGAGAATAAAATGTAAGCTGCTTTTCTTTTTCTTTTTTTTTATTAAAAGTTTTTTATTTTTTATTTTTACACAATTTCAATATCTCTTTACATATACCAAAGTATTTTATCTAAAAGTTATACATTGATTTTATATGCTATCCAACGTATGCAAATATCCCATAAACTTATATTTCTATCTCTCTTAGCTTACATATATTTTATTCCTCTCTATTTCACGTATACTATATTTTAAACTCCAAACAACAATAATCATTCCTATCAATCTATATATATTAATAATGTATTTTCTCTTTCTTTCTTGGTATATTTGTATTTCATTTTCTATTCTAATCTATTCTCTTCTGTCTTTCTTGCCATCTGGGTTATTATACTTCTTTATCTATTTTTTAAAATTCCAAATTACAATCCCTAACTTTCTAACCATATTCTCCCTCTGTCCAATCATAAAATTTCTTCCAAACTCTATAGTACTCCGATTCTTCCCTATCTTTAAGTCTCATTGTCATCCTACTCATCTTTCTACTTCCTCTTCCTCCTTCTTTATCCTCTCTGAGTGATTCTTGTTGTAATTCCTCCCTTATTTAACAGACTGACACAGGCAGCACTAGAGGAGGAGCATATACCTAAAAAAAGGACTGTATACATAGAAATGGTTAATAATAACTTTAGAAGAGATATTGGTAATGTAGGGAGGTAAGGTGTCAAAAAATAATCATGTTAATCTCTAAAATTATGAAAGAAAAAAGCCCTGAAAAATCACAAAGAAAACATTTTCTTTTTAAAAATGAGCATCTTTCTTGAAATCCTTGTCTCCCCCTAACCATTTCCAAAAGGGAAAAAAAATCCCACCTAATTCAAATATTGGCAAACAACACACCTTAACAATTCGCTGCAACAAGTCTGATGTAGATTTCTCCTTCTAGTGCTTAGTGATAATTCTTTTAGACAATCCATTTGCTGAAAAGTTGACAACGTTTTGAAGCCTTGATAGATTCCAAGTACTGGGGTTATAGCCAGAAAGAGTATATGCATCTTTAATATACAGTGATCGATTTACAGTCATAAAAACATTTATTGTCTATCTCTTTGCAGGTGGTAAAAAAATTAACCTGGGGAGGAGAGCAAAACTACTCATCTTTATGTTGCAGTAGCTAGTGGAGAGAATATCTGTCTTCTTTCTCATTTCCTTTCTCTTTTTTAACTTTAAAATACTTCTGTGAATTTTTTTTTTTTTGCTCATACAATTCCCTTGGCCCCTTGTTACAAGACAATGTAACTTTCCCTTCTCTATTTCAAATTGAGGAATTCCAAAGTACTACATAGTTCTTCCCATTCTGTACAATTCCCTTGTTTTTAAACTTAGCATAACATTATTGTCCCTTTGAATGTACACTAATTGGCATACATTAAAATGAAATTTTGTTGCCTACAGCTTTTAAAGGGTCAATGCCAATATACACTACATAAACATAAATAAATAAATAAATAAATAAATAAATAAATAACAAAACAAAATTATGCATATATCTACATATATTATATGACACAGACAAATAATGCTGTCTAGTTTGGATGTATACATGTACATGGTGAGAAAAACGAATCTGATGAATCTGACGAATGGCACAGGGAACAAAGCTGTTGCAGAATCTGGTAGTCCTGCTAGAAATACTTCAAAATTTTACTTCATCGTTTGGTGGATACATGATCTTGTTCACCAACTTGTTTCTTTCATGGTACAGAATAGAGGAAGGATCACCTGTTGGCCTATTTTCCATCTCTATACCGCTGTATACCTAAAGAGTTAAAGATGAACCATCAAGGGCTATGCCATTTGAGACTGACCATGCTAATTATACACAGTATTGTTTCCAGCACCTCTGTGTTGTTTTACAGATATAGAGAAATGAACATGTAGGAATTTATATTATTTACATCTCGCTTTCTTTTTCTCCATCCCCCCATCTCTTTTTCCTTCCCTAGTTTTGCCTGTCTGTTAACTCATTTTGTGCCACTTGATTCTTTTCAAATTTGTTGATGTTTACTAAATAAACAGCAAGCTATAGTTTTACTAGCTGCACTGGGTAGTGCTTGCTATGATCTGGATACAGAGACTTGCTTGGAAGTGTGCTAGGTACAAAATAAAATGGAAATTATCCACAGTTAATTTTTCAGCATTCTTCATGAACAGGGTGAATGGAAGCTATAATGATGTTAGACATGAACAACCAGACCTAAAGTGTAGAATTAAAATTAGTTATTTTATTGTTCTCTGTCTATAATACAGGAATCTCCCCTGGCAGCTTTCACCTGGGAAACAGTAGTGATTTGCTACCCCCACGGGCCACACTGCCGTGGGGGTAGCACCATTAAAGTGACTCACGGCTCCAGAGCTACTGGCTCC
>JANHGD010282320.1:0-10605 GCA_027560375.1 Imantodes cenchoa
AAATAGTTGAAAGACAGAGTGGCTTACATTAGATATAAAGCCTGCATTTATGCTAAAACACTCTTACTCATATCAGCCATTTTGGGGGAACTGGCTAAGATTGTAAAAAGAAAAAAAAACCCTCTTTACATGGTATATCATAAGGTTTTAGACAAGAAAGTTCTTTAAATTTCAGTTCATACCAACATGTCCCCTGTATCATCAAGAAAATTCAGCACAACATACACTTTGTATGTTTCTAAAAAGACCATTCCTTGCTCTTCTAATTCAAGGAAGGTTTTTCTCATGAACTGGAGGTAATCCAACCAACTTTCTCCAGACTGTAGCCTTGTTCTACAGAGTTTTCTTGTGACAGTTACTCTACTGCTTTTTGTCTCCCTTACATAAACTTTGTGTAAGACAAATAAGCATTCTCTAGTAGAGTTGTTAGCCCACGCACATGCATTAGCTGACTATCTTTCAAGCACAATGGCACTGAAAAAGGTAACTTATGACCATTTTTCACACTTATGACCATTGCACTCTTATTTTACTTTCATGGTCATGTGATTAAAATTAAGACACTTGGCAACTGACTTGTATTTATGACAGTTGCAGTGTCCTGGCATCACATGATCCCCCTTTGTGATCAAAGTCGATTGGAAAGCCAGATTCACTTAACAGCAGGCTTACTAATTTAACAACTGCAGTTATTCACTTAACAACTATGGAAGAAAGGTGATAAAATGGGGCAAAATTCACTTAACAATTTTTTCACTTAGCAACAGAAATGTTGGGGTCAATGGTGGTTTTAAGTTGAGGACTACCTGCATTAAACAGATCTCAAGGTAATTATGAGGAAGAAATAGTTGATGAAACATCCTGAATGGCTTGATTTGTCAGGAGTTTCAGATGGGTGCAATAATTAAGAACAACACTAGAAACATTGCATAGTACTTCCCAAGATCTGTGTAAGATCTTTCTATTGAAATCTTTTCCTTCAATTTAATTTTATATACTAGAATAGAGGCAATTGTTGTACTGCTGTGAAAAAAAATCAAGGGAGACAGTAGTACACTCAAGGCACAGTAGACATGTAGACATGTAATCAATTCTGGAGCATTTGAGAAAACCAGTCATGTATCATGCGCAGAAGAGAGCAAAATGTCAGGAAAAGCAACTTTTCATCTGCTCTCCTATATCGGGTGTATTTTCTGAGTAGTAGAATCCAGAGAGGAATTCCAATGGTGGAAGGAAGTCATCTTCAGTGACACCTACTTTTCTCACAAGGTATAATTGTGGATTCAAATGGTCACCTTTCAATCACTTT
Organism: Imantodes cenchoa; assembly: GCA_027560375.1. Lineage (NCBI taxonomy): Eukaryota > Metazoa > Chordata > Lepidosauria > Squamata > Dipsadidae > Imantodes > Imantodes cenchoa. Next base: position 1,310 of record JANHGD010282320.1, read on the forward strand.
TCAATGATAGATACTGAAAGGTATTGAGAATTTTCCCAGTGATCTGGATAGAGTCACCTGGGCTGTGGATTATCCAACCCTGCTTCAAAATGAGCCTAAATACACCGACATAGCGCCATGGTGGGGGGCAGAAGGGGGCAGGCCCACCCGTAGGTTGCTGCTAACAGTTCTTCGGAACTGGTCCAAACCAGTAGAATACCACCTCTGATTTTGAGACAGTTTTTACTGATGTATGTGAATCCTGATTCTATATTTTTCCCCTCCTGTTTCTTTAGGATGCCTTTGTGATGTACAACGTGTTTCATCAGGGCCAGAAATTGAAAATCAGGGCAAAATCTTAATCTGCTCTGTAAAGTTACTGGTGTCCTCATCACTAGTAATAACAATTCTTGGAACTGTGTCCATCAGCCATTAAGTAGTACCTGGCTCTACCGAAGTAACTGTGAGAGGAATCTAGGAGATCTAGTGGATAACCATTTAAGAATCAGTCAGAAGTGTGCTGAGAGTGCCAAAAAACCCAGTGCAGTGCTAAGTGGATCAACATAAGAATAATATCAAGATACATGTAGCATTAGCACCACTCTATGCTGCCTTGCTAAGACCACTGTCAGGCTTCCAAGTCATAGATCCATTTCAAGCAAAAACTTTGAGGCAGGTAAATTCCATCAAAGAATAGCTTTATTGGAAATATCATATTGGCACATATCTGGTGAAAACCAACTCTGAAGGCCCACTTGGTTTTCACCTAATTAAACATAAAGGTTTTTCCCTCAATCCCAAACAATCAAACACATGGCCCAATCAAGGCAGCATCCACTGGTCTGGTGACATCACTGTTCCTTCCTCCGGCCAAGTGTGAGAACATCCTTGGTTCCCAGGGGAAAGTATTGTATTTTGACTACACAGCCCCAGCTATCTCTAATTCCTCCACCTATCCCTGGCTCCAGTGTGGCAACACTGAAGTTCCAAGATGGCTTCAGCCAGGCCAGCTTCAGGGTTGACAACCACATTTGTAATACTAGATCCAGTTCTGGTCACTGGAATACCAAAAGGTGTTGAGACTGTAGAAAGTGTGCAGAGAAGAGCAACAAAGATGGTGTGTAGAGATTAATATATATATAACGAATGGTTGCAGGAACTGTCTAATGAAGGGAAAGACTACGGGTGACTTGGTAGCACTGTTCCAATATTTGCAAGAAGTAATGAATGGTGAACAGGAGAACCCAATTTAGAACTAAGGAGAAATTTCCTGACAGTGAGGAAATGCTTGCCTTAAGATATGTTGAGCTCTATCATTGGAAGCTTATAAGGAGAGATTGGACAGGCAATTATTTGGAATGGCATAGGCTCTCCTGCTTGGGCAAGGGGTTGGAATAGAAGACTTCCACAATCCTTTCCAACTCTGTTATTCTGTTAAATATTGAGATCTAGGCTATGCTTTGCTATACTTTGAGTTCATATTTATAACATTGACCATAACTGCAATGAGGATTGCACTTTCATATTAATTTAGGCTACTTGTCTTGCCCACATCTGCCTCTCAGTCTCTCCATCTCTCTTTCTTTCTCTTTCTCTACATTCCTACCTACATACCAATAGAATAAAATAGAAGAGAAGATAATTCTTTATTGGCCAAGTGTAATTGGACACACAAGGAATTTGTCTTTGGTGCATATGCTCTCAGTGTACATAAAAGAAAAGATCCATTAGTCAAGAATCTTGACAAATATAGTTTTATACTTTTCAATCATCTCCATGTCGGGGAACACTCAGAATTTTCCACCAGATATTTTCATCTTTGTTATCCCTCCCTCTTTCAGTCAGGAGTATATATTTTTCCTATGATTTGTAGTGCATTTCCCCTTTGCTTTGAATGAAAAAATAACAGATGTCTTATTCGAAACCAATTCAAATCACTCTTTATTATGGCCTTTGGTCAGCACAACTTTGAATAAAGGATGAAGCAGAAGGAAAAATACATTTAATTTCATCAAATTTTTCCATGTTATTGAAATCTGAAAACAGGTTGCAATGAAAATAGATTTATGCATAGAGGGGAAATGGTTGTGCCTCGCCATGAAAGTATTTTGTTAAATGCAGTTAAATGTATGGGATTCACAAACTTTACAACTCCTTTTAAAGAAGCCTAAGAAATCCAAAACTGATATTTTACAATACTATGTTAAATATATATATTCATAAAATGGTAATTAGCTTTTTACTATATTTAAGTAGTGCTTTATGAGAGAATCTTGGAAAATTGTGAAAATGTAGCAACATAGACTTAGAATAACTTTATTGTCACTTTAAATGTACACTAATCAGCATACACTAAAATAAATTTTCATTGCACACAGCTCTCAAAGGGCCACAACCTCTAATGTCAAACACGACAAAATAAATAAATACAAAATTATGCATATACCCTCATAACCACATCTACGATATGACCCAGAAAAACTACACAGTCTAATTTGGATGTATACATATACACTTGGGGTACTATTTCCTCTTTATGAGTTGCTCTCTCTGATTTAGCTCAGCCTTAAAAATAATAATGTAGCACTTTGGCAGAAATATACATCCGAGTAATGCAGCACTGGAGGACAATATGGAGAAGACCTCCACAACTACCATGGCTTTGCCTTTTGTGCTCAGATAGGCTGGAAAGAAGGAGATCCACACACTGCAAAAGGCCAACATGCTGAAGGTGATGAACTTGGCTTCATTAAAGCTGTCAGGTAATTTCCGGGCAAAAAAAGCCACAGTAAAGCTGCCGATGGCCAAGATACCCATATAGCCCAAGACACAGTAGAAGAAGAAAGCTGACCCCTCATTGCACTGTAAAATGATTTCTTGGAGCGCTGAGTGCATGTCCAACTCAGGGAATGGGGGAGATATTGACAACCAAAGGATACAAATAAATACCTGAAAGAGAGAGCAGGAAAGGACAATACAAAGAGCCAATCTTTTCCCCACCCATTTCCTCATCTTAGATCCTGGTTTAGTGGCCATGAAAGCCACAACCACCGTGATGGTTTTGGCCAGGACACTAGAAATGACCATGGAGAAAGTGACGCCAAACATGGATTGTCGGAGAAGACAGGTTACTTTGCCAGGTTGGCTGAGAAAGAATAAAGAAGAGAGAAAACAGAGCTGAAGAGAGACAAGCAAGGTGTAGGTGAGGGACCTGTTGTTGGCTCTGACAATGGGAGTATCCCTGTGCTTAAAAAATGTTTCAAGAACCCAAGATGTCAAGAAGAAGAAACAAAGAGCTGCTGAGGATAAACCAATTCCTATGGTTTCTTCAAAGGTTAGAAACACCACCACTTTCAGGAGACAGCCTCTCTTTTCTTTATTTGTATAATGATCTTCTGAACATTCTGAACAGTCATCCATATCTGGAAGGAAAATCAAGGGATGTGTCACCTACACATTCCAAATTATTGAAAACCACCTTATTATTTGTATGCATCGAAGTAGTCTATTAAAGTTTGCTTAAGTCTAATGAAAATTGGTAGAATGCCTAACCTACCATTTTGATTTGAAATCTTTCCTTCTGGGCAGGGAACACAGTCATAGCAGCAGAACTGATCCCCCTCAATCCGTTTCTTCCTGGATCCAGGGAAACAAGGGTCATTACATCGGGAAAGTGGAAGAACCTGATGATAAACATGAAAAAGTTTTGAAAAGGAGAGTTTTTAAAAGAGTTTCTGAATTTTCTCCTTAATGGGTTAACATGATTATTGACTTCCCAAAAGGATACAGTATTTAACAATTTCATCAACAACTTAAAATAATGTAGAAATTATAATGATGTAGAAAAGCTCCTGTCTGAAGAGTAGGGTGAACAAATAATTGCACGTGGTGACAATCTCACGGAAACATGGCCACTCTTCTGATTTCAAGTGAAAATGCCCACCAAATATGCAATCTTGGCTTTTGCATTGTAATATCCTATTTCTCAATTTGAGGAATCCTTGACCATCCACAACATCTGAAAGAACGTTTATTGTATATTTTAAAAAAATAGAAATTAGATTTCTAAAGAGACTACATTCAATATGGGATCATAATGGATTAAGGCATGGATCGAAATGGATTAAAGTGAAATCACTAATTCCATACCTGGTTAAAAGCTGGGTGCCAGACAATTAGAACTTCATCAATGGATAATTCCTTTCCTTTTGGAGCCTGTAGATCCATCTTTCCAACTCTAACTCTCTGAAAGGATCTGTTTGGAAAAGTGATCAAGTTGGTGATGTCGAATCCACCTGTTGCTTCCCCTTTCTCATTCAGGAACACTTTCTCCCCAGCTGAATTGTTAAAAGAAATGCCTTGAAGAAATGGATGGAGCTACTTTGAAAGCAATAAAAGAGATAGGGAATTAATAGCAATATAATAGAGAAGAGAAAATCATTTCCAAGTTGCGTTCACTCATTGTTCCCATTCCTAGAGTATTATTAAACTTAGAAATTTAATAATCAATATTGCATGATAATGTACATGTCTACACTATATATTTAATTTGATATCAATATAAGGAAAAGTAGGAATTAACTGAAAGAGAATGAAAAAAGGACTTTGGAATTTTGTAATTCTTTAAATTATGATTTAGATTCACTACTTAAACAACTACTAGATCATACATAATCTTTCCTCATTGATTGAAAGCTCTTTGACAGTTTGGGATTCTACTAATGTCCTTTGGCTAAATTTTAGAATTTGTGAGTCAAGCATTCCTCCACAGATAGATGTAAGATAGTGATTCTTGCAAACATGTTTCATGTTTCATATTATGGATGCCACATCTAAGAAGGACCACTTTCATAGAGACATGAAAGGTTCATAAGCCAAGTACAAAGTTCTTGGAGAAGTGATTTTTTTGGAGGAGACATTGAAAAGTACTCCCAATTACCATTTCAATTATCTCTTATTGCCTGGTGATTTTATGCCTGGTGATTTACTATACAACTTTTAGTGACATATAAACTATAATTCATACAATAGCTTCTCAATGATTGGAATAACAACAGAAACCATTTTTTCTGTATCTAATTAAGAGAGAACAGGACTCAAGGAGAAGACCCTATGCTATTTCAGACAAATTGATTCCTACTATTCATAAAAATCTCTTTATTTCTTCAATGTTGGAGCATTCAAAACTTCTGAATTCAAGCTGTTCCACAAATTATTTTTCTTATTATTATCACCATCAGGAAATCGCTCCTTATTTCCAGATTGTTTTCTCATGCTTAATTCCACATGCAGAAAATATTAAGACTTTCCACAATGGGAACAAAACATAGTTGTACCTCAAATTTCTTATTGAAATACAAGAAGTGTCCAATACAAAGGGAATACCTGCCAAGTCTGGAGATGTGAAAGGTCAGGATTTTTACAGATCATAGGGTTTTTTCTATTGAAATACAATGTATATAGAGCTTGCAAAGCATGAGCCACAGCATAAACAGCATTGTAGATGCTGTAGCTTTAGCCAATCATCTCCATTTCAAAGGCAGGTCCAGGAAGATCCTCAAGCTTCATCTCCCCAGTGCACTGCTTGCTATCCATTTCTTGCAATTCTAGTTTTGGAAGTGAACAATCAAACAATTGTTCCCAAACTTCCTGCAGAAATCCATCTCTGGAGACTGAAAGAGGATTTATGGTCTGAAGAAATTCCTTGAAACCTGCAACTCTTGTTGCATGAACAGTGAAGGAAATAGCCCCATGGAACATGTAAAGACCCCAACTAATTTGAAATCCTGATAATATGAAATCAATCTGTGCAGTCATGATCCACACCCTTTTAAATAATGCAATTTCCTTGCTTTCAGGATCTGTCATAAATGTGACTACTCTCAGCCACATAATTGTCACTGATTCTCCATAGACAAGAAATGCATTGGCTTTGCTATTTATCCAATTCATGGAAATAATTGAGATTCTTTGAATTATTTCTGGGAAGTTTTCCAAGTGGAGAAGTTGAGCGAGCCTTTCTATAAGCGCTAAGCAGATTCCATACTCTGAAAGTAAAGGCTGCATTTTGTGTAAGATATTTTCTCCATGGTTGTTATCAACTGAAAATATCCCAATCCATGTCTACCTGAAATGATGAAGCTGTTGGATAATCCCAATGTACTGATGGTCCTCTTTTGGGACCATGAAATAAAGTGAAGAGAGCTTACTGCTCTCAAATTCCTCTTGGGGTAGCGAGCTGTATGTCAGCTGCAAGAAAGTGAAGTAGTATTCTCCATAGTGGGTGGAACTATCAGCCAGGATGAGTTTGACTTTGTCCAATCAGATATGACTGAGTCTGAATAATTAAAATGATTAGCATAACTGGGGCACTTCTGCCTCCATTACCCCAGTTAATGACTCAGTCCTTATCAGGACAGTTGTGGTCTTAATTTCTCCAAAAACTTACAAGGATTCATATACAAAAATAAGCAGATTTGTGATTCCCCTCCCTTCCAAGATTGCCCCCCGCTGGGGTGGCTGAGGGATTCACCGGGCCCGTTTGGCCCTGCTCGATCAAGGTACGTAGTGAGTGCTAAGGATTGAGTGCTACCATTAGCTTGCACCCCTGGGGCATTTCTGAGGAACCTCAGAAGGTGCGTAGTGAGTGCTAAGGATTGATACCATTAGCTTGCACCCCTGGGGCATTTCTGAGGAACCTTTGGGGACTGCTGCTCTCCCCACCTGCTGCTGCCCCTTATTGGCATAATCTAGAGCCGCCGCGCCATGCCCGCACGCCTGCTGGGCACACTAGCAAGCCGGATTGAAACCTCTGAGCCTCCGGATCTTTGAATTACCCGCGCTTTTTTGCCGGGTGCCCAGGACACCGCCGGCCAGCTGGCTCCAAAGAACGCGGCCGGCGGCGAGAAGAGGAGGCTTTCCCCGGCTGCCTAGAGGTCTGTAGAACGCGCGCGCGCACGAAAGCCCAGAAGCCGCCGGAGGAACCGCCGGCCAGCTGGAAGCAATCAGGCCGGCGGGCAGCTCGGATTGAAGAGGGGGGGGCCAAAGCGGCGCTCAGCCCCCTTCCAACACCTGCTCGCCCTCCCTTGCCTCGGAACAGGGCTGGAGCACCTCAACCAGCAAGCAGGGTGAGTCAGAGCCAGGCAGCCCCAAATCAACTGGGGGATTCAGGAGGGCTCCTTCACCCCCCCAAGGCTCCAGGATAAAACAGAAAGGGGGGGAGGCCAATACAGAAAGAAGGACAAGAGGCCCATACTCACCTTAAGGCAGGGCGGACATTTTGTTTGCCTCCTGCTGCAGACTCCATTTTAGGTCTCATAAGCAGAGGTCACACCCTCTCCAGAAACATGGCTGAGCCTTCTGGAAAAAGAAAAACCAAGAGCAGTCATCACTCAAGGGAAGCCCCTAGGCCCAAACAGTCAAAAAAGGACAAAGGCCAGCATAAGGAAAGTTCCAAGGGACAAGCCAACTTACCCTCGCAAACAGGGGCTGCGGTCACAGCGGAGGCTGTGAATATTGATTTGGCAGAGATTAGAGTGGATGATTCAAATTTGTGGGGCCAAGCCGCACAACCAATTCTTGAGAATCCCATCAGTGATACATCCACCATCGCCCCGGCACAAGAAGTTGTGCCCAGACCACCAGACCCGGTGGGCCCGAACCCCACATCTTCAGCGGAGGCTGATCCTAACATGGTCATGCTGGCACGAGCAGACTTGCAGGCCATGATATCGGCAGCAGTCCAGCAAGGGCTTTCAGCGGGGCTACAACATGGGGAGCATCGCACCAGGCGTGCCCGTTCTCCTCAACCGGGTCCATCACGAAAGCAAGCGCAGCCATGCCCAGCGCCACGACCGGAGGCACGGCAGTCAGATTCTTCCTGTTCTACGGGATCGGATTCTTCCTCTGAATCGGATTCGGAAGGTGAGAAGCGGGGCCAGGTCCTGTCAGAAGACGAGGACTTTGTACCAGCTGCCTCGGGGGCGCCAACAACACTATTTGACCCGGCGCTCTTCAGCTCCTTGTTGCACAAAGCTCGACAGGCTGCTGGTTTGGGGCCATCACCAGCACAACCGACGGCCCCTACCACCGACCCGCTGTTCTCCGCCCAAGCACCTATCAATGAGGCCGTACCAGCGCCCCAATTATTCATGGACTCCGTCCTGGGACAATGGTCTAAACCTTCCGCCTCCTTACCATTTGCATCTTCTGACCGCCGCTTTTTCAATATGGACACACCATTTCTCCAATTATTGGAGACCCCTCAGGTAGATCCACCTGTAGCAGCCCTATACTCCCCCAATGCCTTACCGGGGGATGCTGAGGAGCTGCTCCGCTCGGAAGAGCGTAGAGTGGAGCAGATGTCCAAGAAAGCACATCAGGCGGCGGCATGGGCGGTTCGAGCCTCCACGACAGCGTCTTTTTTCAACCGGTCCTCCCTGAAGTGGCTGAAGCAACTCCAGGACCACCTACCTACATCGGACACGCGAGCCCACCAGGACATCACGAAACTCATAGCAGCGACTCAACTATCAGCGGATGCAACACTCCAGGCTTCTCGATTTGCCTCCAAGTCTATATACCACTCTGTGGTGGCGAGGCGTATCCAGTGGCTTCGCGGCTGGCAGACGGACTCGAAGCACAAGTGGCGCTTGGCTACATCTCCCTTTCAGGGCAAGGCTCTCTTTGGGGCCTCCCTGGAACCGATCCTCATAGAAAATAAGGACCATAAGAAGGTCCTCCCGACCAGTGTACGAAAGATGGGCACTAGGCAACAACATTTTCCTCGCAAGCCCTATCGTGCCCCAGAACCGCAGGCCCCTGCGATGCAACGAGGGGCAGGTCAGTATTCATATCGGGCCAGGCTTCAGGATAGGTACCAAAGCCCTAAGCAATCCAAGAAGCCCTTTCGGGGGGGCGGGGCCCGCTACCAGCGGCGCCCCAGATGAGACCCTAGCTGGTCACCCTATAGGGGGATGCTTAGCCATCTATTTCACCATCTGGCAGACGGTTACTCAGGACCAATGGGTGATCGACACTGTCACCAATGGCTTAAGCTTAGACTTTAGATGCATACCCCCCTCTTCTTTTCGGCCCTTCCAGGTGTCCAGGGATCCGGCCAAACGTTCCCTTATGGAAGAGGCCATCACTCATCTGCTAACTATTAGGGCAATCCAACAGGTTCCCCAAAATCAGGTGGGTCTCGGCTTTTATTCCACTCTTTTTATAGTGCCGAAGACTTCAGGAGGCTGGAGGGCCATCTTGGACCTCAAACGCCTAAACAAATTTCTCAGGGAACGAAAGTTCAAGATGCACTC
>JANHGD010284126.1:0-10597 GCA_027560375.1 Imantodes cenchoa
GGCTGTCAGCCGAAAAACACGCGTCACCGAACCGGGAGGATTTCACCCCTGCATGGGGTTATTCCAGGTCATTCAGGGCCTAACACAGGACAGTGGTCCAGACTTGATTTGATTTCCTTGTCAGATCAGTGGCAATGAGATCTGGAATTGGAGAACTCTCCGTGGCTCCTCTGTCATGGACAGATCTTGTCCAGTTAATCACAGGATTTTCCAGTGCTACTTCACACAGCAGAGAGGCAGGACCTATTTGATCCCTGGCGACTGATGGATCTCAATTGGTTCCAGGGAGAGTGGGATTGTTGCTGATGGTTTGCTGTACAATCTGTGTGAGGCTTTAATCATTGCCTGGAAAAAGGGATCAGAGGAGGCCTTGGATAGGATAGCATCCAGGAGGCCTCATCTCACAAATCCCATCACTCTTCACGGTTTACAGAAGAGTTGAGGGAGATGAAGCAGATGAAGAGGTGCCTGGAGTGCTATTGGAGGTCAATAAGGAACTGGACTGAAAACAAGTTAGAGTTACTGTTAAAGTCTAACTTGTAGCCTATTTTGTGGCAGCAAAGCATCAGTTTTTCTTCACTCTTATTGCATTTGCAGAAAGCCACCTGGTCATCTAGTTAGGGTAACCAGAGCTCTTTTTGGCAGAGGCATCTCAGGGTGTACCTACAGGGCTGCATAAAAGATTTTACAAAGCATCTATTGAACAAAATTGCTCTGATTCATTCCCAATTAGATGTTGTTCTTGGTACAGGTCTACTTGTTATGGAAGTAGACAGGATTCTCATGATTGTGAGATTGACCATTTGCTTAATAGACCCATGTTTCTCCTGGCTTCTAAAGGCTTCCTGGGAGGAAGTGTATGGTTCAGTTTAGACAAGGTATAGCAATGTCGAAACTGAAACACACATTTCCTCCCAGGAAGTCTTTAAAAACCAGGAGGAATATGGGCCCATTAAGCAGGTGGTCAATATCATAATCATGAGAACCCTGACTACTTCCATAGCAAGTAGACCTGTACCAAGAACAACGTCTAAGTGGGAATGAATCAGAGTAATTTTAAGAGAGGGAGTGACAAAAAAGCTTGAACATCTCAAAAGCTTGGATATAGGGCAGGTGGCCTCAAACTATGGCTCATGGGCTGGAAAAGCCATTATCTGGCCCATATGGGACCATGAAGCTGCCCCACCCACATTGCCCCACTCACCAGCTGGCCCCCATCCTTTGCCCGAGTGCAGGACTTACCTTCACGAGCTAGAAGTAGAAGGTAAGGAAGAGAGGAACTGGGGACAGGGAGAGGCCAACAATATGCCTGTTTTTGGCTGGCAGAAGGCTTCTGGGGGCCAGGAAGGCAAACCCGGGATGCATGGATGCCCCGGGGCACCTCCACACATCCCACAGACCAAAAACAGGAAATGTGGTACCCCAGGGTGCCTCTGCATGTCTCATTTTTTGCTGGCAGAAAGCTTCTGGGGGCCAGGAATGCCACGTATGAGGAGTCCTTGCTGGAGCCTGTTGCATATGTTCAGCATGTGTGGAGGAAGCTCTAGGATGGCCAGCAAGATTCCAAAATGGTTTGAGACTGCCACAATGTGACTGGAATGGAATGGAATGGAAATAGAGAGAATGAAATGAGAATAGGAATAGGAATAGGAATAGGAAGGGATGGGATTGGATGGAATTGGATAGCAATAGCAATAGGATGGAGTGGAAATGGGAATGGGAATGGGATGGAATTCAATGAAGTATCCCAGGGCAGGATTGAAAAGTACCCTGCAGAAGATGCCCCAGGAGCCAGTCTCATCTCTGCACCCACCAAGCATTCCATTTCCTGGTTTCTCTTCCCCACCCCATTTGCTCTTCAACTTTAGTTCTACTTGAAATCTTAATTTCTCCACAGGGGCTCAAATAGTGGAAAGGATAGAGAGGGAGGAGAGGGAGAGGGAGAGGGAGAGGGAGAGAGAGACTTGTTGATTTTAAGCTCCTTGGGGCTGAGAAGAATTGCTGCAAAACTGAGTTTCCTGAAGTGGACTACTAGACTCCTAAACAACTTAAAATGATCTAAAAAAAAGAAGTCAACCAAAAGAGCAACATGCAAACAAAAGCAAATAAAACAACCCCAGGAGCAAAACAAATTAAAGTTTAATTTGTGTGCATTGTTTAATGGACTGTTAATTTCCCACACCCCCTAGCCATGCCCACCCAGTCACATGACCATTTAGCCACGCCCATCCAGCCGGTCTGGCCCCCCAACAGTCTGATGGACCGTGAATTGGCCCCCTGTTTAAAAAGCTTGAGGGACCCCTCTACTAAGTTATAGGTTTAACTATAGAAGAAGATACAAGGATTTGATTAATCCCCAAATCTTCAATATTTTCTTCTTTCAACAGAAAGTCCATATAAAGTTTCAAGATATTCAGAAAACAATTCATCAGTTTTTCCTCTGACCAAACTGGTTAGCTTTGCCATTTCTGCAAGTTCTGCAAATTTTTTCCTGTTACTCATATTTGTATAATCAGTATGTAATGTTTAAAAACCAAAGAATATTTCAACATGCTTCTGATAGTCTAATGGAAACTGAAGCAAGCTATCTTTTCTCTCTTTTAGTATATTGTTCCATAACTGAGCACTTTTGAATAGGAATAGCTTTATTTCCTACATTTACAAGTTTTATCTTTGGGTTCATTAGTTGTCCTGTCATTCAAGGGCAATTTTTTTGTCCTGTCATTCAAGGGCAATTTACTGCTTTTTTATTTTGTTGGTGTGTAGATCCCAATAGTAGCAATAGAGTTTGAAATAAAAATGCTTCATCGTGTCTCATAATATGCAACTGTTCTAGGAGGTTATACAGAAAGAATGTTTCAGTATATAATAACTAAAATAATAGTTTGCCCTAGCCATTCTGGTAATTAGTAAAACAAAGTTATTTGCAATGATTTTTCTAAAACTTTGAATGGATTAAACTCCCTTTTTAAATATTTTTTGTTTCCAGTGTTTTGAGTATTTTACTCGTGTTAAAGTTATTTTTAAAATTATAGACCAATTCTGAAATAATATCCTTATCTCTTAGAATTTAATTCATTTACCTAGAGGATTTAGCTACTCATTAAGCCAGTGAGTAGTTCTTCAGCAATTTTCTTGCCATCCTTTTGTGCAGGACACTTTTTATACTTTTTCTAGATAAAAAAAAATACTTATTATGAAAGGAAAACGTTGTTTTTCTTCTGTCACCTTTTAATCTTTACTGTGTCTCATTTTTTTCTTCTTTGACATGAAATACTTAGAAATCTCTTTTTGCAATTAAAACTCCTCCTTTGTAGCGCCCATACTTCAGTTCAAACTGTTGTACCGGTAGTTGAAGTAGCAAGCTATTTAGGGGCTGTGTAGATGCAGTTAATGATGTCTTCAATACCAGTGTTTATTTATTTATCAATCCATCCCTTTTAAACTTCTTTTTTCTCATTCAGAATGTTTTTGATTATGGAACCCTACATAGCTTTTCTATGAGCTCTCTGAGAACTTTAATAAATAATTAATCCATTGGATCTGCCACTGTTATACACTATTATTTTTTAATGTTGTAGGACAGCTGGAAATTCTGGAGATTGAAAACTAATATGGAGGTTGGCAGTTTGTGAAATGCTGATGAAGGTTCATCTGTTTTAGGATTTTACCAATGGACTTCTATATTCTTGTACAACCTTCCCCCACAAACCCTGTATGGACATAAAAACATCAAGAGGTGAACTTAACCCCATAGCAGCAACCTGCCTTTTTAATCATACTACTTTAATCGTTTAGATAATACCTTGCTCATTATATCCTGGACTATATGTAAAAATAATTTGGGAAGACATTCCACAGCTGTTGTTCAGAGCATTGAAGTAAATGCATTTTTTGCAAGTTCAGTGCAGCTGTTTTAAGATTCTTACCTAGCCTTATGAATATGCAGATACTTATATTGTGATCATTACTGAAGGAAAATACATTTTGCACATTTATGTATAGGTTCAGATGATCAGGAACTGGCTGCAAAGCAACCATTCCAAGCTTTAAAGAGAGATGACAACATGGATGTTTTGAGTAGCAATTACAGTAGTAGGATTTGCACAATCTACATATATGAATTTTCTTTTCTATTTTTTAAATAATTGAAGAATTTGCTATGATTTCATGATATGGTGGTAACAATAAAGTTATCTAGGTTAGTATATGAATTGTCTGCCTCAATGGCAGAAGCTTAACTATGTTCAGGGAATGAATTATTTCATGCAGCAGAGTATTTCTTTAAGTTTCCCCCCTTTTTTCTGTTTTCTTAATGATACATTTTTAGATTGGTGTCTGTGACTATTTACTAATGATGATATAATATTACAACTGAAACGTATTTTATTTTAGAAGAAACAAAACTATAATTTTCTCTTTATATTTCCCCTCTGATGAAATGATATGTCATATCTTATGAGCTTGATACTATTATATTTACTACCGTAGTTTTCCCTGCTCCTTTTGGCTTATATCTACTTCAAATAAATCAAACTATTTTCCTCTCAATTCATGCATTGAAATGATAGTTGTATTAGTTAAAGGAAAGCTAGGACAAACCTCTAGAGGGTGCCAAAAATCTTAGTTTAACATTAGAATTGATAATTTGACAACTTAGTTAATGTTTTTTTAAAAGTCACATCTTTTATGCATCAGAAATACAGCAAAAATCACTTGAGCACCTTTAAAAAATTATTTTAATTGCTTTTATTTATTTAGAGGGTAACTATTTGTGACTGATTATATTATTGTGCAGCTTAGCTTCCCTATTTTTATTGAGGCAAATTCAATAGTATTTCTTATCTTAAAAAGTAAATGGATAGAAGTGGAATCTTAATTTGATGAATCAGTATAAGATTTCCTTCAAAATTATTTCAGAAAACCACCAAGAACTGCCCATAAAATGAAACCATAATTAAAACTATATTGCACTAAATCATACCAATCTAAAATCATTTTAAAGTTTGTTGGTTTCAATAAAGTTGGTACATTTTAACATCACTATTGACAATCACTATTGAAGATTTTGAAAGGTTTTAAGCAGTTTAAAACAATAGTAGTACCACTGAAGATTGACTGCCTATGTGTTCCAAGATTTGTAAACTGGTGTAATGCATTCCCCCACAGTCCCAATTCTAGATTGATTATTGCAAAATTGGAAAACTAAAGTAATTATTTCATTTGATTATTGGTATTTGACTGTGTAAGAAATAAAATTGGTAAAACTTTCACACAAAATCCTTAAGAACCTCTCATTTTAGGATTGTTTTATTTAAATCTGGTATCCTGTTTTATACATATTGATGAAGTAGATTAATTCCAGCTGGACAAATATGTTGCATATCACAATGTTTACAATTCATTGGGGGTTTTTTTTTGAAATTACACACACATGAACACATACACCTGAGTGTGCCTGTTGTGTGCCTGCACATGTGCGTGCACACAGATATAATTGTGCACAGATGCACACAGGTTTAACATTTTGTATACTTATTTTATTTTTTTCTTTCCTTGTTTATTCTGTATTTTTAATTTTTGATGTATTTGAAATTTAATATTATTTAATATTAAATAATATATACAAAGCATTAAAGAATTTACTTCTACCACATATATAACATCACTGCTTGTCAAAATAAAAATATACTGCACAGTGAGGGTAGTACTGTAAAGTTGGTTTTTCAATAAAATTTAACACTCAGATTTTACTGTCATATGCAGAGGTGCAGCTTTTCTTCTGGTGTCTTTCTTTTCACAATATTAAGTGGCAGGGGAAAAAAGCCTCAATAATGCATAGAAATTCAGAATCAAAATATCTTACATTGATTTTGAGTAAATAAAATGATCGTCATCTGTTCTAGAATGTCTAATAAAGAAATCTAGAAAATAACCTACAAGCCATCACTTGTATGTTCATACCCCACTTCAGAGAAAAATGTAGATTAAAAGTCAATGTATGAAATCAATATAGGGATATGTAGAAGCAAGGATGATTTGCAAAGTTGGGATTAGTGTTGATGTGAAGATGTGAAAAGCTATAAACAATATTTGTATCAATTAGATTTACAGTATCTATATTTCTCTTCCTTATTTTATGACTTTTATTTTTTACTTTTTTCTGCATTTTGAATAATAGTGCACTTCGCATTCCTCCAAAAACTATGGCAGGTGTGCATTTGTTTATATACTTCTGTGTCATTAATGTGATCCTTTTTGAAAATATCCTTGTCTTGCTCCCTTTCTATTCATTTCATGAGAGGGGGAATACTTGTGTGCACATGCATATTTCTTTCATGCACATGCAGTACACTCCTGTTTATAGATATTCCTCCCTGTTCTTAAATAATGAAAACAGAAAAACTAGTGGAAAAATAATGGTGAGGAACGTGAGATATTGTGTTATTGAATTGTTCGTTGCATAGTTTTCATTTACAAATATTTCATTCACTATTTTTAGCCTTACAGAAATCCTCAACTATTTTTGGCTATGGTAGGTTCAAATCCAGAAAATTTATGGAGTAATTCTTCAGTTAGTACCAGTGATTAAAATTATGTTAATCCAATTTTGCAGTTCATTTAGTCTGTTTTTCTTTTCTCCCCAACTCTTTATGTTTGCTTGGTACATGTATTTGTATAGGCTGTTAAGAGTACAATTAGTTCAGACCAGAATTTGGTTTGTTTGTTTGTTTGTGAGACTTCTATACCGCCTTAAGTGCAAGCACTCTAAGCGGTTTACACCATTAAGCAATGTATATATTTACATTGCCCCCAACAATGTGGGTCCTCATTTTACCTACCTCAAAAGGATGGAAGGCTGAGTCAACCCTGAGCCAGTGAGATTGGAACAGCTGAACTGCTGAACAGTCAGCTAAAGTGGCCTGCAGTACTGCACTCTTAACTGCTGCGCCACCTCAGTTCAGACAGCTAGGACTTTATAGCTGTTTCAAAATCCACTTTTCCTTTAAAAACAGGACAAGTTTTCTCTCTCACAATTACAGAAAACATTTGGGGGGGGGGAATATATTTAATATGTTATTTTGTGATGAATATGCAGTTGAAAAAGGATGGAGAGGAATCTCAGCAATAATACTCCAACTTTCTAGACATGAGGCATCACATCACAGAGACAGGCCCAAAACAAGAAAGTGCGCAGTCATGAACTGGATGGGGGAGTTAGGAAAAGGTTCAGGATAGCCACATCCTAGAATTTCCCAGGGTATATCTATTAGGTTAGAAGGTTATCTTTAGTCTGGTTTCTGTTGATTGGATGAAAGCAAATGAAGATGAGGACATAACTGGATTTCACTGTGTCATCTTTGGGTTTAGGCCTGATATATTTATTTGCTTTCAAATTAATTTTATTACAATATATATTCATCATGATAATTTGGATTTCATTCCAAATGATTGGAAGTTAATAATGCAATTGTAAAATCAATATTTATCTCCAATAGGAATGATCTTACTAAAATGTATGTATAATGTATACACTAATTTTCTATCAAGTTGTTCTTACTTAACTTTCTAAGAGATAAGCCTAATAACTATTCTTTTGCTCCATACTCAGAGAAAAAGTTTCTTTATGTTGTACTGTCCTTTCCTTTAACATACACATCTGGAATTGCTGTCCATGGTGCTAGTCTGCTTGCTATAATATTGAATATAGGCCTACTTCTCTACTTTTACAACTGATTGTGTATATTAGATTAGTGATATTATTATGCAGATGATACCCGACTTTACCTTAACTTCTTATGCAGCTATCACTATTTCATGGTGGAGATAACATAAAATCCAGCACCAGTTGGACTGTGGTGTGGGATGAAAGATCAACTTTCATCGTTCGTCTCTTCTTTAAAAATAGCTTTCTACCTGCTTCAAAGCAGTGTAAAAGTTGTCCTCATCTTCCCTCTTCTAGTAAACAATTACTTCATCGTGCATTCCTATCTATGATGTATTCATCATCAGGATTTTAATTTCTTCATCAACCTAGAAGTACAGGAAGTACATGCTTGTAAATCCAACAATCTCCTTGGGATCAGTAGACACAAACAGACAAACTTGCGAATCTCTACACACTAATTATACTGAATATTTTTCCTCCCAAAGATTTAATGTAAAATGAACAGTTTTTCATTTAATATCTACAAGAGACAGCTGAGAGGGATTATTTAACAGTTTGGGGTATGGCACCAACTATATGTGAAAGGATGCCATTGCCATGTAGCATGGTGACCTAGTGATGAAGATACTTGCCTCCCACTTGGAAAGTTGAGAGTTCAATCCTAGGTAGTGGCAAATGTTTTTCTCTCAGTGCACAAAGAAAAAAAACCTGCGAATTCTGTGTGGTGTCAGGAAGGGCATCCTGCCAGTAAATGCTCAGCTCCATCCAGTCACCCTGACTCTACCCCAAATTAAGGGATTACAGGATCATAAAAATATTATATGTAAAAAGATACTCAGCTGGGCATTTCTACTCCTTTGATCAGCATCAACTAATGCTCCAATTAAGGCTATTCCTGGAATGTAATTTTTTTTTGTAAGAATCACTCATGCTTTCATTGCCTTGTGAATGGATGTGCTCTACTGCCATTTAAAGCCACTAGAAAACTAAAGAATGCATCTGCCTGTGTGCAAATGAGAATGCGTTATTTGCATTGTTTCTCTGTTTCCAGGTGCAATTCAGCGTGCAAGTAAAAACTTATAAAGTCCTACACAACTCAGTACCTGTGTACAGATAGAATCTCCCTAACAAAGACTATGCTGAGAGTCCTCTCTCCCTCCTCCAAACAATGTTTCCTGGGAGAAGATTCAGAAGCAGGTATTTTCTACCAGAGCTATCCTCTTGTGGAACCATTTGCCCCTAGAAATAAGATCAGTATTTTGAATATTCTGTTTCTTGAGAATCTAAAAATAAAATTATGTTGTACCTAATAGATATAACAAATTGATTTATAGTTCCTAGGAAAAAATGTTGTAATAGTTAAATTGCAAAACACTTGACTGTTCCAACAAATATTAATCCATTACACAACTGAATGGGGATTATGTACTATCTCAGTGAAGCCTGCATTTAATTACAGAAAAAGGACAAATAAACGCATTTCAGTGATTATACAGAAGATATGTAAAGAGTGCATGGGGAGGGGGAGGCGTGAAATATGTTTGTGTTTACTTATTACATGATGTGTATCTTGACTGTTTTAATAAAATCCAAGATGAATATAAAATGTGTGCTTGTGTCAGTAAATCTTTATGTAAATCATAAACATTCTCCTTTGTTGGTATTACAGGCAAACTGTTAAATGATTTCTGTGACTATGTGGACATTTTGGTCATGAAAATAATGCTGGCAATTATGGAAAAGGTTAAAGGTTCTTTGAATAGAGACATTGAAAAAATAAGTTTCCTCATTAACAGAGACTGGATTATGATTAGCAATAGGAAAGATTACAGCAAAGTGGATGGGTTTTCCTGAAATATTTGCATCGACAAATTCATCAAAAAGTAGAAACCTGTGAGGACACCAGTCCCATTCTTTGTTTGCTTATAATTTTCCTATTTCACTTGTCATGCTATGCATTTCTACTTCTCCAGTGACTTATAACAATGAAACTCATTATATATAAATAAATAAAGAATAACCAGAGAGAGTCCTCCGAAAACAGCGGGAGAGTCCTCAAAAAATGGTGTGCTGAGCGGCAGGTTAATATTTTTCTCCACACTTGATTTTGCTGCCAAAGCTGGTTCTTTAATGACACCCCAGATTTGAATGGGAGCTACTAGGAATGACCCAAGATGACTCTAGGATGACCATGACATACCTAGGAAGAGGAATCTCAATGGTTGCAATTTTTTGGTAGAAGCAGCTGGAAGGTGGAGTCTCCATCTTTTCCTTTCAGCTGCATGTTTGTTTGTTTTAAACCTCCCTCAGTTTTAACTGCACATTTTGAAGTTTCTTTTTTATTTTGATTCTTATGTTTAAATCTTAATCAACTGGTTGAATGTTGATTTATTCTGACTTCTTGCTGGATTTTAACATAAATTTTTAACTCTTTTTACTGCTTTATTTTGTTATTATACATTTTGTTATTACACAGTTTTACTTTGTCTGTATGGTATTGATGGCAACTTCCTGGGTAGTGAAAGTGATCTGATTGGATTTACATTTAATCAGATTTTCACTACAAAGATTTTTCCATTTTATTAAGTTTTAAAAGTCTGGTCTTTTTTTTTTTTAAACTTCAGATGGAAATTTCCTCTTTTTTCCATTCATTTTTATTGTGAGACCAGAGACAAGGACTATGGTGGTTTATGATAGATTAGAAGTTATTGTGGACTTTCTGTGATAGATTGTTAACACAGGGCTTTGAAGTTTAACTTTGTTGTTGGCTTTACTTGTTAATTATGCTTTTTATAATATAGCACCGGTAGATAGATGTCAGGACAAATTGGTTGGGAATGGATAAACAATTGTAGAGGAGGGGGAGTTGCCATCTTTTACAAAAAATCACTAAACCTAAAAAATATCCAAGTCAGTCATGATCTCGAA
>JANHGD010286675.1:0-10585 GCA_027560375.1 Imantodes cenchoa
TACATAATAAATAATAAATAGATAATTTAAAAATGTATTAAATAATGAAGTGGCCATTAAAATTTCCCTTAAAAATTAATACTTTGACCTAATGAAAGGGAAATGCAAAGGGTATTCTATTATGTAGAAAAGTTGAATGTGTTGAATATTGTCAGGTGCAAAGGATCAGGACCATAGGTTAAGTTGCAGCACAGAAGATTTATGCAAGCCAATATGCAAGAATCTAGTCAAATAAAGTTCATTACTAAATTGTTACCTGATAAGGGTTAACAGAATTCAAGAGAAGTTGACTTGTGGCCATGCAAGGACTCTGAACTGATGAATCATTTAACTCCAACCTTCCCCAGTTTTGCCTGCTCTTCTCCTACAATAATAGGCTGGTACTTTAGCCCCCAAACATGTTAAAGTCTCTGATTGTGACTGTGCGGCTCCTTTTATTCAGGTAAAGGACCAGGGAAGAGAAAGGGACCAACAATTAAGATCTTCTGAGTCCAGGTGAATGTGAAAGCAATTTCAGGTGAACATCCAGGTGAATGTGAAAGCAATATGCTGCATGAAGAGGAATTTCCTGTGTTCCATCAGACCATTCCCAGTGACCCAGTAGAGAGGGCAAGATAGGCATAACCATCTAAGATAGGCACAAGTGTGCGAGCCATTGAGTGGCCAAAAGAAGTTATTTGGGAGGGGAGACAAACTACATATTGCTCTTAAATAAAATGAAAAGCCAGATTTACTTAATCACCATGTGACTTATTTAAGAACTGCAGCGATTCACTTAACAAATGCTGCAGCAAGAAAAGTTGTAAAATGGGGCAAAACTCACTTAAGCAATTCCTCACATAAATTTTGGGCTCGATTATGGTGGTCAGTCGAGGAGTATCTGTACTCTACTCCTCGGCTTATAACCATTCATTTAGCAACCATTTGAGCTTATAACAGCAACAGAAAAAAGTGACATACGTCCTTGCACTTATGGCCATTGCAGCATCCCCAAGGTCACACAATCAACATTTTGGTGCTTAGCAACCAGCATATATTTATGACTGT
The DNA here is from genome assembly GCA_027560375.1 of Imantodes cenchoa. Lineage (NCBI taxonomy): Eukaryota > Metazoa > Chordata > Lepidosauria > Squamata > Dipsadidae > Imantodes > Imantodes cenchoa. The sequence continues at coordinate 1,048 of JANHGD010286675.1, forward strand.
CGCAGCATCCTAAGGATGTATGAGAGCCATCTGCCTCTCCATCCAACAAAGGAAGTCAGTGAGGGAAGCCAGATTTGCTTATTGATTTTGAATGATTCACTTAACAACTGCAGTGATTCTGCTTACCAGCCTGGCCCAATAAAGGCCATTAAATCAGGCGTGACTGATTTAAGAGCTGCCTTGCTTTGCATCACAAATGTCTGGTCCCCATTCTAGTTGTAAGTTGAGGGCTGCCTGAATATATCCCACTACCCCCTTTTTAAGAGTAAGGTCCTCTTACGCATCCACATTGTTTGCTCCCCCAAGGAGGATGGGGTAAATAAGAATGCCCTGAAAATGAGAATACAAGGATAAGCTGCCAGGCAAAAGCCAAGAAATCCCCCATAGCCCTCCTGCACAACATCTGCAGCAGCCATCTCCCCTTCCTTCCCAGACTCATCCAGGAGAGAATTATCACCAGCCAAAGGGAATGCATTTCAGCCACACAGGTGTGTTCTGACCTAGGTTTTCTGAGACAACATAAATTACAATTGTAGTCCCCAAAAAACCACTTTTATTGAGATGGCTGTGAATTGTGATGATTCACAGCCCATAATGATCCACAGTCTATGGAGATTCTGACAGATGTCTGCTCCAGTTGACACAGTCTTTCAAGATAATGTTGATAGGCACCCACCTTCATCTCCCTTGAAACACTGCCACAGACCTAATTACCAATTAGTTTTGCAAGGCCAAATAGAGCACAGAGTGGAACAGACTTCTCAGAGCTTGAACCGACTATATGAACTAATTGTTTCCTGCAAAGACTCACATCTGTTTGCTCCTCTTTTATGTCTTATGGGAGGGGCCAATCATCTCCAAGCCTTACTCCCAAGTCATCCTTTTTTTCCCTTAATTGTTCTTGTCTTCTGGTACCTTTGTGCATGTGCACACTGGGAACAGGCTCGCTGTTCTTCTGCCTCGCTGATGTCAGATTCCATAGGCTCCGTAAGCAGCACATAACTAACAGATGGCCCTGACCCCCTCTCTGCCTCTGACGCAGAGCCCTCGTCTGAGTCTTCCCCAGACTCCAAGACTGGCCCATGTTCCTCCCCAACCTCCTCACTGTCCGACTCTGCTGGCAGCTCCCCAGGCTGCCAGCAGACCACAAAAAGGTGAGTGATTATCAGGCCTGTCCCAACTTGGGCATTTAGGAAAGAAAGACTCTCGTCTCCATTTACAGTCAAGTTGCATTTAGTAAAAGGTATGCTTTTACTAGAGCCAAGTGGTTACAGTGTAAGCAAAACTAGATCCGAGGATTCCTGCATAAACACGGTAATTTTCCCTTTCTTTTCCCTGGTCATCTTTTTTAGTGTCCAGGTACCACCCATATCAACGGAATTACCACGAACAACCAGACTCTTGCTTGCTGCAGATGAGAGGGTGCCCACAGCAGATCCCCCCCCAATTCAAATGGGCCCCTAGCCTCAAAAGGTTGCCTCAATCGAGGTCTCCCTTTCCTCTGCCTTCCTTCTGATGTGTGACTAATGCAGAGCTTTGCTTTTTCTGTCTCCCAATGCAAAAAGCTAATGGGGCCAATAAAAAAGGCCCTGAAGCAACTGGATAACCTAGAAGCCATAACTGAGGAGGACCAGCTGGAGAAAACAAGAACTTGTCTCCTGTCCAGATACCACTCATATGAGCCCCGTTGGCATACAGATCACCAGTATGCCGATTGCCAGGCGAACAGTAAACAGTATCCAACTTCAGGACGAATATTCAGGAATATCAGAACGAAGATACCTTCAGCATTGTGAGTCTTCTCTAGGGACAGAATGGGGAAGAGTCTTTCACAGCCCAAAGGTGCCAAGGCTGAACCCAGGTCCCGTCAGGATCCTGTCCACCTTATAACAGGAGGTGGGCCCATACGGCAGAAGATTGGAACCAGGAATATTTGAAGGAAGACACCTTGAATATTGTGAGTCTTCTCAAGGGACAGAATGGGGAAAAGACTTTTCACAGCCCAAAGGCGCTGAGGCCAAACCCAGAAAGGGAAGAAACCACTGCGTCAGGGTTCTGTGCACATTATGACAGGAGGTGCGCCTATATGGCAGAAGATTGACTAAGAATATTTGAACGAAGACACCTTGAAGGAGTGTTGGTCTTACCTGATACACCTGTTCTAGGAGTGGTGGATATAGCAGCCAGGCATGGGTTAAATCTGTCTGCTCTCTAATTGGACTCAGCGAGGATGGTTGTGCCCGGATTTTCCTCCTACACTTCGTGAAAAAATATTGGTTGCTATATCCATTCTGACAGAGAATTTCTTGGTGTTACTGCTTTCTGTCATCAAAAGAGAGTTGAATTAGTTTGTAAAGTGCAGCTGAGCGGCTGCTCGGGCTGCCTCAGCAGAGGCTCCTCTGTCTTTTACAAACGGGGACTGCTTGCGTGGAGCTTGGAAGGTGATTTGTTCAGTTTCCCTCTAAGGGCTCTCAGGGAGGTGGTGGCTAATAACTGCTAACGGAAGGAGATTGGGGACCCGATCTCCAGGTTTGAAGATTGCGAGCAGCGCCTTTGATCTACAGCTGCTCAGTGCTGTAGCGGCAGCCATTTTATCAGTTCCGGTGGCTAGCGCACACTCACAAACGAGCTGTTCACACTAAGACGAACTTTGCAACAGACATTAATGGAAGATTTCTGCGCAATCCTTATTAGGGGGTTGTCAGACACGTCACCGGCCACAGGACGGCAGAGTCCCTCCCCCGGTTTCTAATAGCACCGCTCGCCGTAGTGGGACAGTATCACTATCCACAAGGTGGTGGTGGCCATTTTAAAAACAGCAGATGGCCATTTTAGGAAACTTATACTGTAGTCTTTAAGACACGTTCACCTGGCAGGACTGGGAGGCCCTCTATGATCATTGCTTGGGCGCCAGTGCAGTTTGTAGTGATTAGCAAATAACTGGCCATAATCAGCTGCTGACCATATCAATGGAGTGTGGGTGCCCCCAGATCAGCAGCTTACCACACCCCACAAGGGTATAAGCGGCCTGGGCGATATGCACATCGATGACGGTGTCTTTCTTCTCCCACATATCCTTGATCTGGCTTCATCAGTTACAGGAGAAGGCTCCACCAGCTGACGCTCAGCTTTGCTATGATATCAACAAATTGATAGTGGCAGCGCCACTGACAGATGACGTAACTTTAAATGTGGCCCGTTTTGCGTCAAAGTCCATTGGGGCTTCTTTGACGGTAGCTTTTGTAGTTGAAGAATTGGCAGGCGGATGCCCACCATAAGTGGAGGTTGGCAAGAGCTAATTTTGGGGGAGACCACTTGTTTGGTGAGTGTTTAGAGCCATTGTTGATAGAAACCAGAGAACATAAGATCCTGCCATCGGTGACCAGGCGTCCAGAATTCAGGCCATCGCCATACACAAGACGACCAAGTTATCGTGCAGGTGCCAATACTCAGAGGCCCCTGGGGTTTTATAGTCAGAGGCCCAGGCAACGCCAGAACTGCCCTTTAAATCATGGCAGCCCTTTGAGGGGGAGGAGGTCGTTCTTTCAGGTGCCCTCAGAGAATGCAAACCCGAGCACCCCATCAGAAGCCAGCTGACCTATTTTGCGGACCGATGGGAGGAGTCCACTTGGACACTTGGGTTCAAGAGACAATTCGATTGGGTCCCTTGCTTGAATTCCGCTCCATTCCCCCGAGATTTTGTATCCATTGCCCAGTTTCCAGAGTACTGGCCAAGAGGATCCTCATGGAGACAGCTATTCAGCAGTTGCCGGATATCTATGCCATAAAAGCCGTCTCTGAGGATCAATGCGGACAGGGATTCTATTCGATCTTGTTTGTAGTCCCAAAGGCGTAGGGGGGATGGAGAGCAGTTCTAGATCTCAAATGACTGAACCATTATGTCATCTATAAATGGTTCAAGATGCACTCACTTTCCACTATTTTAGAGGGCGTTAGGGAGGGCGATCTCCTATCTTCCACTGATCTTACTGAGGCATATTTGCATGTGCCTATTGTCCCACATCATCGGCAAATTCTGAGGTTCCAGTTGCTGGAACCCATTACCAATATAGGACGATGCCGTTTGGGCTGTCATCGGCCCCTAGTGTTTTTACAAAATTGTTAACGGCTCTGGCCACTGTATTGAGGGCCGTACCTGTGTATGTACAGTGTTGCCTGGATAATATACTAATTCCTCCCCTTCTTAGGCGCAGACTGACTTACAACCAACCATCCAGATCCTGCAACACCATGTGTTTTCTATTAATTTGGAGAAGAGCGACCTGTCTCCCACCAATAGATTACTACATCTGGGAGCCATAATTGACTCAATACAGGTAGGGTGTATTACTCCCCTGATCACTAGGTGAGTATTCAACAGTTGGTGGCTACCATTCAGAGAGACCGCTCAGCACAAATATCTGTATTGGCCAAGTTGCTACGCAAGATGGTGTTCACCTTCGTCATCGTCCCCTGGGTCCGGGTTCATTCACGAGACCTTCAGTGGCTTCTCTTATCTTTTCAGAAGTCCGGAAGGGGCACTTCTCTGGCCAGGGTGCATCTCCCATCACAAGTCATAACGTCTCTCACTTAGTGGAGATCTCAGGCTCTTTCCAATGGCAGCCTGTTTTGGGAACCAGATAGATTGGTCCTTATAACGGATGCCAGCTTAACAGGCTGGGGTTGCCCACACTGTTTCACAGATGGTCCAAGATCAGTGGACCCGCCCGGAATGCAAGCGCAGTATAAACTGGCTAGAGTTAAGGGCAATTCATCTGGCACTCCACCATTTCAGTCCGTTAGTATCTGGCCATCATGTGTTGGTGATGACCAACAACATTGCGGCCAAGGCGCACGTCAAACGCCAGAGAGGCATGCAGTCCAAGGCCCTCATGGGAGAGGCACAACTCGCCCTTTGGGGGGGAGCAACATCTTCTCTCCTTTCAGGCAGACCACATCTCGGGCGTTGCCAATGTACAAGCAGATTGGCTCAGCAGGTCCTCGGTGGACCAAGCAGAATGGCGACTAAACCCGGCGTTGTTCAAGGAAATGACGGACAGGTTTGGCATGCCAGTAGTCGACCTTTTTGCCACTCCAAACAACACATAATTCAGCAGTTACATCATCCAGTTTGCCACCCTGGTGGCAGCGGGGACCAATGCTCTCCAAATACCATGGCCCATTCTATATGCGTTTCCGCCACTTCTGATCATTCCAAACGTCATTCGGAAGACCCTACAAGAAAAGGTGGAAGTCATACTCGTAGCACCGTTCTGGCCTCCCAGACCTTGGTTTACAGATCTAATGACTCTCTCCGTGTCTCCACCTTGGAGGTTTACTCAGCGGCCAGACTCACTCAGCCAGGGGTCATTGATTCACCCAGACCCACAATGGTTCAAACTGACCGCCTGGCACTTGAGGGGGGCACTCTAAACAAAGACAAGATTCCAGCCAACGTCACTGCCACCATGCAAGCCTCCTGATGACCTTCAACTACCCAAATCTATGACACTACTTGGTACACATTCTCCGGGTGCTGTGCGAAGTTGACCATTGTTCCTGCTACAGCTATGCCTAGCAGAACCTACAGGTTCTTCAGGATGGCCTGGATAAGGGGCTTAGTTTGAACACCTTGCGGGGGCAGGTGGCAGCATTGGCATCAGTTTTGTCGGGCGGACCCCGTGACACACTGTCCCGTCATCCGCACATCAAAAATTTTTTGTAAGGCGCCACTTAGCTCCTCCGGTCGTCCACTGCTACCCGACGTGGGACCTTCCCAAGGTTTTACAATCCCTGATGGATTCGCCCTACGAACTGCGAGGGAGGCAAGTTTGCGGCAGCTAACATGTAAGGTGGCATTTTTGGTGGTCATTACATCGGCTAGGAGAGTGTCCGAGTTGGCAGCGTTGTTGGTCCGGTCCAATCTGTGTATATTCCATGCCGATAGTGGTCCTTCGTTTAGATCCGACATTCCTGCTGAAGGTGAATACTTGGTTCCATCAGGCGCAGGAGATTGTTCTTCTGAGTTTTCGTTCACAACCTGTTCACCTTAAAGAGAAGTGCTGGCATACTCTGGATATGAGACGAGCGCTACATATCTACATCAAGCAAACCATTGGATTTTGCCTGTCAGAATCATTGTTTCTATTGTTCCAACCAGCCTCTATGGGCAGTAGAGTGACGCCATCCATGGTAGGCAGATGGATTCATTCGACCATACCAACGGCGTATGAACTATAGGCTCATCAGGTGCCATCTTGCGCACTCGACCAGAAGCACCTCCACTTCGGCAGCTTGGGCTACCCAGGCGTCTCTTGAGGTGGTTTGCCGCACAGCTATTTGGTCGTCACCCTCTCCATTTGTATAACATTATAAAGTAGATGTCTTTGCTTCAGCTGAAGCTTTCTTTGGCAGGACCGTATTGCAGATCATTCAAGACTAGGGCCTCAGCAACAGGCTAGCAACCATTGTCATCCACCCATTTGGACAGCCAGCTTTGGTATGTCCCATGGCTAGCTGCTATATCCATCATGAGGGAGAAGAGGCATTGGTCTTACCTGATATGTTTCTTCTGGGAGTGGTGGATATAGCAGCCAGCCCTGCCCACTTTGTCTACAGAGACTGTTGGCTTTGGGACTTTTTTAGGGAGGAACCTTTACATTTTTTCAGGCACAACGGAGTCTGTCGTTTCGTTTCTTTGCTTCAAACTGAAGGGCATAGTAACAATAACATCACCTCACAGTTTTTGACAGACTCAATCAAATCAGAGAGCAGATGGATTTAATCCATGCCTGGCTGCTATATCCACCATGAGGGAGAATATTGTGAGTCTTCTCTAGTGACAGAATGGTCTTTTCACAGCCCAAATGTGCTGAGGCCAAACCCAGAAATAAAGGGAAGAAACCCCTGGGTCAAGGTCCCATCCACATTACGGCAGGAGGTGGGCCTGTACGGCAGAAGATTGGGACCAGGAATATCAGGACGAAGAAACCGTGAATATTGTGAGTCTTCTCTAGGCACAGAATGGGGGAAATGCTGCCCTTTTTGGCCAAAAGGGGGGGGGGGATGAGCACCGTCCCCTAGAGTCGGCCCCAACTGGACAGAATAAATCTTTACCTGTACTTTATTATCATAAACATGGAGAGCCCTGTTTGAAGGGGCAAAGGAATCACTTGGAAATTCCAGGCAGCAGAATGCAAGTTTCTCACCACCCTTGTTTTTTGTTTTGGGTTTTCTTCCATTTCCTTATTGGCACATCTGTGACTTTCCAGCCTGTGCTGTTTGCTGATGGATGCTCTCTCCTCTTGTCTTTTCACAGAGTCCCGCCTATTTATCGGGAGAAAATTGGGACGAGGAGTATGAGGAGGAAGAAACCTGGAATACTGTGAGTCTTCTGTGGGCACTGCAAAATCCCCATTCCCTCCATATTCTGGGGCCAGACAGAGGTGGTTTTTGGGTTAAGGTTTCTTCCATTTGCTTATTGGCACATCTGTGACTTTCCAGCCTGTGGTGTTTGCTGATGGATGCTCTCTCCTCTTGTCTTTTCACAGCGTCCCGCCTATTTATCGGGAGAAAATTGGGACGAGGAGTATGAGGAGCAAGAAACCTGGAATACTGTGAGTCTTCTGTAGGCACTGCAAAATCCCCATTCCCTCCATATTCTGGGGCCAGACAGAGGTGGTTTTTGGGTTAAGGTTAGGGTTTCTTCCATTTGCTTATTGGCACATCTGTGACTTTCCAGCCTGTGCTGTTTGCTGATGCTCTCTCCTCGTCTTTTCACAGCGTCCATCATACACATCTGGGGAAAACTGGGACGAGGAGTATGAGGAGGAAGAAATGCTGAATATTGTGAGGCACAGAAGGGGGAAAAGTCAAAGAAGGTTGGTCATTGACCCTAGAAAATTTCCCTTTGACTCAGGAGAGCAGCAGCTATTTAGTTACAAAATCAGCTTACCTCTTTTTTATGAAGTTGCAATGAAAGATAAAATACAAACTTAACCAATCCCAAAAGATTTAAAAATAGGAAATGGGAGTCAAAGGGGGAAAAGTGGAAAAATGAAAAGAAGAGGGGAAGGGTACAAAAAAAGGACATCAGACCTTCTTTAGGGCAGAAACAAATAAACAGGTAGACTTACGACCACAATTGAGCCCAGAATTTATGTTTGTTAAGTGTGAAATTAGCTAAGTAAGTTTTGCACCCATTTTACGATCTTTAACTGTTCTACAGGTAAAAAGTTGTGACCATGAAAACAGCTCTTCTTACATAATTTTGGGGTGCTAAAAATGAAAATAACATTTAAAACTGTATATTGGCTCTAGTTTCCATGATATAAGCAACCAACTAATGAAGTAAGATTTATAAAATGCATGATGCACCTTACACCATCGATTACATAGTCAGTATTGGTGACCAATAGAAAACCGCCACGCATACCAAGATGATGCAATATTAGCTAATATTACGTCACCAAATTCTAAAATAGTCACAGTATCTGTTGCTTGGCGAGTTAGACAGTGTCTTTAAACAATGTTTTATGCTAGTAAATTTAGTTATGCCTCGAACCTGTTTAAATAAAGCAGATAATTTCTGCTTAAGAGCTGCAACTGCCATTTCCCAACACTTCACAGGTTCATGGACATCCACAAGAGATTTTCAGGTTAACAGGTGAGAGATTTTCCGGCCTGTCCCAGCTTGGGCATTTAGGAAAGAAAGACTCCCGTCTCCATTTGCAGTCGAGTTGCGTTTAGTAAAAGGTATGCTTTCACTAGAGCCAAGTGGTTACAGTGTAAGCAAAGCTAGATCTGAGGATTCCTACATAAAGCTGGTAATTTTCCCTTTCTTCTCCCTGGTCATCTTTTTTAGGGTTCAGGTACCACCCATACAAGCCCCATCAGCTTAGGCATTATTAGAGCTCAGAAAACTCAGGAATTACTCTTCCTTGCTGCAGGTGAGAGTGTGTCTACAGCAGATCCCTTCCCGCAAATTCAAATGGGCCCCTAGCCTCAAAAGATTGCCTTAATCGACGTCTCCCTTTCTTCTGCCTTTCTTCTGATGTGCGACTAATGCGGAGCTTTGCTTTTTCTCTCCCAATGCAAAAAGCTGATGGGGCCAGTAAAAAAGGCCATGAAAGAATTGGATAATCCAGAAGGGATCACCGAGGAGGACCAGCTGGAGGAATCCAGAAGTTCCCTTGAAATCGACGACCACACTGAAGAACATATTTAAAAATCCACACTGAGCAGTAAGTATGGAGAAGGTAATTTGCCTGCCCACCAAATCTTCAAAATCTCTCTCAACCTCTCTCTCTCTCTCTTCCTGATGTTGCAGTCAGACTTTTCGGTCAGGAGTCTTTTTGAGTTTGGAGATATAGGGGAAGAAGAGGCAGAACCTGGGAATGGAGTTAAAAGAGGAATCAGCCTAGAACAGGGGTCTGCAACCTGTGGCTCCGGAGCCACATGCAGCTCTTTGGGCCCTCTGCTGTGGCTCCCTGTCAGGTGATCCCATCACTGACTGGCCCTGCCCCTCGCCCTCCCCTCC
>JANHGD010286965.1:0-10581 GCA_027560375.1 Imantodes cenchoa
CAAAGCCCTTTCATTACACCATCACCCAGCAAGGGTCAGCCAAACTTGAACTCAAAACACAGCCTACAGAGTTGACCCTGCATGGCACCATGGGAGTCTGACAGCCAATCGGTGCATTTCTTGCCCAGGAGGAGGAGGGCCCAAGGGCGGGGCCCAAGAGAGAGCATCTCCGCCCTTTTTTCTCTTCACCCAACACCTGGAAGCATGTGACCCGCCTTTCCTGTTCTGGAACTCACGCCGTCTGCTCCTGTCCACCATTGAACCTTCTTTCCAAGCAACTTCCATGAATCCCGTGTCTTTTTCCCCACTTGGAACTGAACCCAGAAGGATATTTATTACTTCCAACACAATAAAATGCAAAGACCAAAAAAAGAGAGAAATTATCAAACTCAGTAGAAAAAGTTGTTTAGAAAGAAATTCTTTGTTTTTGTTGTTTTTAAATATATTTTTAAACATTTCTTCATTTTCTCAGACCCTTCTGTCCTTTTGATTCTTGGCTGCAACTGAACAGGATTTCCTAAAAGAAAGCAGATTTCGCATTCAAATCCTTCAGCTGTCATGGAAGACAAAAATCCCACCTCTCTTTCTCTCTAGTGGCTGCTGCTATTCCCGCCCTATTGTCATGACAACCCACAACCAATCAAATGGGGGGGGGGAGACGGTTGCCTGGGAGCTTCCCTGCCCTTAGCCGGATGGACAAGAGGTTGAAGAAGCCAAGCCAAATAATGTGTGTGTGTGTGTGTGTGTGTGTGTGTGTATGTCCGTGCGCAAATGAAGAGCAAAATTCAGAGCTTTGGGAGTGATGAGGAAGAGGCAAAACCTCCCAGAATTGCAGAGGGAGGGGGGCTTAATCCCCTCCCCCAGAAAGGGCTGCAATGAAGAGGGTCTCCTCAGCAGGGGGCTCTGGAGGGTCTGGAGGGGCCACAGGGGACCCCCATCTTCCTCAGAGTCACGGAGGGTCCCCTCCAGGGTGAGGCCGGCTGCCTTTTCCTCCCGGGCAACCTCGGTTCCCCCTTGGAAGACCCAGCCCTGCATGGCTTCTCCCCGACAGGAGCCTCTCCTGGAAAGACACGGAGCCCAAGCGAAGCGGGAGAAACCCCGGGGGCTGCGTCCCCCCAACATTCAACCCTGGGACCCATAAACCAGGTTAGTCTCTTCCCAGGAATGCCCCAGATCCCCTCCTCCTTCCTGGACATCCTGGGCCTTCTCTGTGGGTCTGGGCTTGGCTTTCCCCTGGGTATCCCATGCATGGAAAGAGAGGGCTAAGCAACATGGGATATGGTCTCCCCCCTTTCCAGAATTCAGTAGATGGAACTTGAAGGGGGATTTTGCAGATCTGCTTCCCTTCCCCAACACGAGACTCCCCAGCTTCCTCCTCCCAAGAGGGGCTCCCCACTCAGCCGGGCTTGTCTGGCATCTCTGCAAGAGCTCCCTTACCTGGCCTCTGCATGGGAGAGGGTGGCAGGGGAACATGGGTTATGGGCTTTTGCATTCCCAGTTCTCTGAAGAGGGAAGTTGGATTTTGTAGATCAGCTTTCTTTCTCCAACACAAAGGTCCTGAGCTCCCCTTCCCTCCTTTCTTCCTTCCTTCCCTCCCTCCATCCATCTCCTTCCTTCCTTCCTTCCCTCCCTCCTTCCCTCCCTCCATCTCCTTCCTTCCTTCCTTCCTTGGTGTGAGTGGCAGACTTGATTTCTTTTTCTTTTTCAACTTTTTTCACTTGGTTTTTTTTCTCTCTTCTCTCTGTATTTCTGTGTTTGTGGGTGTGTGTTTTTAACTCTGCAAAGTTCTGGTAACTAGTTTTTCAATAAAGTTGATTTGTTCAACAGACTGGCTGCACTATTGCATCAGGCCTTTTGTGCAATGCCCTTGAGCATTAGCTTTCAAAAAAAATAATTTTATTACTTTATTTTGAACTCAGCAGGCAGCTATTTCAGATCTGGGACACGCTCGGGCATTAACTGCCCTCCTGGGGTTTTGCCTTTATCCAAACAAAGATCAGATTTATTTATTTCTTCAGCCACAGATGCCATGTATTCCCTCCGGGGTCGGTTTCAAGCATGGAGACCCCAAATCTCTCAATTCTAGATGACGGATTTAATTCCATCTCTGCCCCTATTATTACGAATCACATGGGGATTATTTCCCTTTCATTTCCATCCAGAGATTTGCCCAACAATCTTTGAGTCCAAGAAGTAGTTGAACTCTCCAGGGATCTTTCCTGACAGGTGGAATTATGATAGAGGGTTCAGCTCTGCTCTTTGGCTGAATCCTCCAGGGGAGACTTTGGGCAGAGAAATATGGAGTTTTGGGACAGGCAGAGTCTCTGCTATTGCATGTACGTCTCTCTCCTTTCCACATGAAGCTGAGTGTTTCTCTGTGTTTGAATCAGGAAAGCAACTGGATTATATTCCACCTTGTGAGAGTCCTCTGAATTCTTCTAATTCTTCTTTAGGAACATGAAGGAGATTGATTGAGTCACCCCATGAATTATGGACCTTCTGCTTCTGGTTCTGATGCTGCTTTTGTTCCATCCAGTCTCTGGGAAGCTGAGAATGAAATGCCCACTGAGTTTGGAGCACCAGGATGGAAACAATCCACGGAGCTTTTACAGCCCAGGAGATCATCTCATTGGGATAGTCATCACTGGAAAGGAAATATTGCCTACAAAGTTGCTTTTCAGTGTGGCTCCTTCTCTTCAGTTAGTTTTCCATGATTCGTAAGTATTCAGGGTGATGGAGTTGCACTCCCTCCATTCTAACACTCTCCTTCTTTTCTGTCTTTTTAAAAATTTCTTCCTATATTGGGGAATATGTCTAATTTCCTGAATGATTTTGATTTCCATGGCTTCTCTCTTTTGTCTGATTTTGTGAAAGAGACTCTTATGCAAAAAAGGATCTGAAAAAAAGCTGAAGGGGCTGCAGATTATTTTCCTCTCTCAGTTCAATCTATAATTTGTCACTTGAATAATTAATTTTATTTAAAGTAGTAGAAACAGTTGTAGTTGCCATACCTCAGCCAATTTCCATAATTATGTAACTGATCATTGCTTTTGGATCAATGTTGGCTTAAGGCTCAGTAGGCTTGTGGAGGATTATATATTAAAAGAAGTATTTGCTGTTGCTGTTGATTATAATAACACTTTCTTTACAATAGGGATATTGATGTTTTTTCATATGGCTTACAATTAATTTTCGCCATTCAAATGGTCAACAAGAATTCCCAGCTCTTACACAATTTCACACTTGGCTACAATATGCATGAGAACTATATGAGCACTTTACGCACTTCAGATGCCTTGCTGGACATGCTCTCCACTGGAGAAGCCAATGTCCCCAACTATAGCTGTGGAAGGAAGGAGAACCTTCTAGCTCTTCTTGATAGAGCTAACAGGGACATATCCATCCAGATGTCAACATTAGGAGGCACCTATAAAGTCCCACAGGTTTGTATGTATTTTTCTCCATCTAGAAAAGTGAGTGGTGGGTGGTGGTGGATGAGCAATAGATGCAATCATGTCTTCTCCATGGAATCCAAGAGCTGCTTTTCTCCATATTAGCAAAAATGTCAATGTTTTACACCATTATGTTCATGTTGAGATTAATCGTAAAAGGCCTGAAATGCAAGCAATAAATTCCATGGAGAAGATATTCTACCAACTATTTAACTGATCAAAAAATATTGCAAGATAAAAAAAACAGATCATAAATAACTGTTATTTCATTTTTTGACAAAAATTACTAAATTAGTGGACCAGTGAAATTCAGGGCACATAGTATAAAGCACTTGGATTTCAGAAAGGCTTTGACAAAGTAAACCACAACCTATTTCTCGGTAAGCTAAAAATATGTGGGATAGACAGCATCACGCCCAGATGGAGTCAGCCTGTGGTCCTCAATGGAACTACGTCTGCATGGAGGGAAACAAGCATTAGGTTCCATTTTAGGCTCAGGACTCTTCAAAATCTTCATGAATGATTTGGATGAGGGGAGAAATGAGGAAATCCTCAAATTTGACACTTACAGAGTAGGTGAAATCTGCCTCAATAGCAGTAACTGTGAGAGGGACTTTGGAGTCGTAGTGGACAATCACTTAAAAATGGACCAGCAATGTGTAGCACCAGCCAAAATAGCCAAAAAAGTTTGCATTAACAGATGGATAAAATCAAGATCATGTGAAGTATTAGTACCACTTTATAAAGACCACACTTGGAATACTGCATCCAATTTTGATCACCATATTATAAAAAAGATGTAAAGACTAAGATGATTAAGGGTCTGGAGACTAAAACTTACGAAGAACAGTTGCAGGAATTGGGTATGTCTAGTCTAGTGAAAAGGACTAGGGGTGACATAATAACAGTGTACAATATTGTGGGGCTGCCACAAAGAAGAGGTGTGTGTGTGGGGGTGTCAACCTATTTTCCAAAAACCAGAAAGCAATGGATTGAAACTAATCAAGGAGAGAAACAACCTAGAACTAAGGAGACCTTGCCTGACACGTAGAACAATTAATCATTGGAATAACTTGTCTTTAGAAGCTGTGGGTGCTCCAACACTGGAGGTTTTTAGAAAGAGACTACACAGCTACTTGTCTGGAATAGTATACAATCCCCTGCTTGAGCAGGAGGTTAGACTAGAAGACCTCCAAGGTCCCTTCCAATTTTTAAATTCTGTTTTAAGTTCTTTTATAGGTACACATGTTTAGCATGCTAAATACCTATTGGAACACATTAATTTACACTAACAAAATTATATTATCATACTTACACATTGGATTGTATAATTGGATAAGAAGCTAAAAAGATTCCTCCAGAAAACATCTGGGATACAGAAACAGAAAAAGATGCACCAATCCTCAAAAATTATAATAGGCCCTTTATTGGAATATAACATTTCACTCAGCATTTCCATTTGTTAATCTAATTGTGGTAAATTGTAGAGGTGATACAGTAATATTATTCACACTGTTTATAGTTTTTTTAATTTATTATTTTTCATTTTTATTATACAATCTTGCTAATATTCTGTCTTTAATATTTGAAACAATGTCTAATTACAAATTGTTCTAACACATTCATGAGAACCAGATTAGATTTATTAAAATCTAATATTTTGGATATGATCTGACCCCAAATATAACACAGCATTCTTCATTGTTTTTTCAGATCACTTATGCAACTGCTTCAGAGGCTCTGAGTGATAAAAGCAAATTCCCCTTTTTCCACCGGATGCGTCCCAAAGAAGGGATCCAGTGCCCAGCCATTGTCCAACTGCTCCTCCATTTCAGATGGACCTTCATTGGCCTCTTGGCTTCAGACACAGAGAAGGGAGAGAATTTCATGAGGACTTTCCCTCCTATGCTTGTCAGGAATGAAATTTGTGTGGTTATATCACAACAATTCTCAAAAGCTGAACTTACAGCCCCCCTCAGGTTTGCCCTCTCTAAGTGGAGACAAGTCAATGTCTTCGTTCTCTTCATTGAATATGATTCCCTTTGGGAAAGAATTATTCTTTTCCATTTAACATTTCTGCGCTTGCCAAGACCCATTGAAGAGAAAGTCTGGATCCTCACAAATTCTGTAGGGTATAAAACAAACAAGCGCAGACTTCTCAAATATGTCCACAGTATTTTGAACTTTCGTTATCTGACCAGAAAAAGACCAAAAGATGATGCCTTTGAACCCCAATTCTTTGTGGAAGAAAAGTTTCAAGATCCTTATTTTCACTGTTCTCTTTCAAAGAATGCCTTTTCTGTCAAAGGCCGCAGAAGATGCACCCAGAAAGCCCCACTGGACACGCAGGAGAAAGGGAATAGAAAACGGATCAAAAATCACTATCAATATTACAGTATTACGAAGACTCTGGCCCATGCCTTGAATGCTGCATATTCTTCCAGACTGAGGAGGAGAAGGAAGGAGGGCGAAAAGATCTTGGGGTCTCCAAGGCTGCAGCCGTGGCAGGTAGGGGGTCCCAATATGGATCCATTAATCTTAGATTCTTTGGAGAAGGACTCCAGAGGAGAAGGAGGTGAACCATCTCAACAGATCTGGCCAATTTAATTACTCAGGGAACAATGGTTCCAAAGACTAGATACTGTTGGGTTCCAATACTGAAGAATCAGGAGACGACTTAGTGACAAAAGCTCTTTATTAGACTAGAATGAGACTCCAGCAAAAGTCCAGCCAGTGGCTCCTGTTTAAACAGGGAGCTCCGGCTGGGAAGAATCAATCAGTGTTCAATAGAGTGGACCTGTTTGTAAAGTTTGAGTTAAAGTTAAAGTTCAGTTTGACACATTTGCATACAAAGTCTTTTAGGTATGACGGACGCTGCGTAACTCTAGTTGACCTGCGCAGCTCAGTTTGGGCATTGGCTTTGGATGGAGAGGATGGGTTTTCTCTCTCTGGCTCCATCTGTAGAACTTCCTGGAATGGCTCGGGCATGGTCGCTGGTTCAACTGGATCTGACTCATCGGGAACGATGGGCTGCGACTCTGGTTCTTCAGATAAGTGCACCGGCTCCTTCAGACCAGTAGTAACTGTAGAAAAATCATCATTAAAGCCCTGTTTGCAGTCAGCATTTAATGGGTGGCAGCTACGCAATTGGTCTATATGGCACCGCCATTTCCTACCATCTTCTAAAACTACCCAGTATGATTTGGGCTGTGTAATTTCAAGGATCTCCCCAGGTAGCCATAGGGGACCCTCGGCGTAGTTCCTAATGAACACCGTGTCATGGGTTTTGAATGTTCTAGTTCACTCCGGGTTGTTTGTTTCCTTTTGGTTGGAATAACTAGGATGCAATCTACCAAGGACAGACCGGAGCTTACGGCCCATTAATAATTCTGCAGGGCTTTTGCCCATGGCTGTACTGCTGTGCTATTAAAAATTTATTGACTCGCGCTTGCCAATAGCCTGGTCTCAGTCGGCCCACGGCCTCCTTTGGAGCTCTAACCGTTCCGCCAGCCTATTGCTGCTGGGGTGGAATGGGGCTACCAGGGTGTGTTTAATCCCTAGCTCGGCTAAGAATCCCTCAAACGGAGTCTCAGTCAGTTATGGCCCATTGTCCAATACTATCGTATCTGGCAACCCATGAGTAGCAAACAAGTTTTTTAATACTCTAATTACAGCATCGGTGGTAGTGGTAGACATTAATACAATTTTGAGCCATTTTGAATATGCATCAATTATTACCATAAAAGTTTGACCATGAAATGGTCATGAAATCGATATGAATATGCGACCAAGCGGCCCTGGGTTGTTCCCACTCATACACTGGGGACTTTGGGGGGATGCCTGGGATTCCTGGTACAGAGTACACCCTGCGACCCACTCATAGCTCCGTGCCAGCGCCTTCATCCTGACGATCCCTGGGTGCCCCTCATAGGCAATGGGGGCCTTGCAGCCAGTAGGCAGTCTGTGGCTCAGCACAGCCCCCACTCCGAAGGGTGATGCATCACAAACTAGCAACACAGGCAGTCTCGCTAAATTGCATTAAAAAGCTTTCTTCTGAAAGTAAGTTTTTTACAGCTTTGAATGCAGCGCTTTACGTCGGACCCCAGACCCACATGGCTTTCTTAGACAGCAGTTTGTGTAGAGGTTCAGTGATGGTTGCCTTATTCTCTAAGAAAATGCTGTAAAAATTCAACAACCCCAGGAGAGCCTGGAATTCAGCCCTATTGGTGGGCACCGGAGCTTCCCTGATCGCCCAAATCTTTAGTGGGGTGCAAACCAGATCCATTGATTTGGTATCCCAGAAACTCTACCTCTGGCACCCCAATCTGGCACTTGCTGGCTTTCTCTCTTAGCCTAGCAGCCCTAAACCTCGTAATCATCTCTCTGAGCCTCTCTCTCAACTGTATCTTGTCTTTGGCAGTTATTAATATGTCATCGAAGTATGGAATGATCCTTGGCAATTTGCTTAATACTCTTTCCATAATACCTTGGAAAATACCAGGGCTACGCTGACACTGAACTGGAGCCTATTACATTTAAATGCACCGCTGTGTGTTACAATCATTTGGGCCTCTGCGGTCTTGCGATCCACAGGCAGTTGCTGGTACGCCTGCGTGAGATCTAGTTTTGCGAAAATGGTGCCCGGGCCAAGCATGTGAAGCAGATGCTGCACCATGGGTACTAGGCATGCGCTTTGCTGAAGGTCCTTATTCAGTGTGCACTTATAGTCAGCGCATATTCTAATAGAACTGTCGTTTTTCAAGGAAGTCACTATGGGGGTTTTCCACTTTGCATGATTGACCGGCTCTAAAACACCTTGGCTTATCAATTTGTCTAACTCCTGATCAATTTTTAATTTTAATGCAAAGGAAACCCGGTGAGGTTTTAATCTGATGGGAGGTATTTTGGAGTTTAGACTAAATAAAATTGGGGTTCCCACGTACTTGCCAAGCCTTGGGTCAAAAATGTCCCGGAATTCTCGCAGCAGGTCATCATAGTCAGTGGTTGTCGCGTTGGCACTGGTAGTGATAGCATTGATCCTGGTCACCCCCATACCTAGCTCGCCAAACCAGTTGAGGCCGAGCAGGCTGGGTAGCTGGTCACAGATGATGGTCAGCGGCAGGCTTGCTTCATGGTGGCCGAAACTTACGGAGACCTCTTGGTGGCCTAGGACTGCAATCTGATTACCTTGGTAATCATTGATTCTGAGAGATTGTGTTTTCAGTTGCCTCCAGTGGAGGCCTGGAATCGCCTTCTTCACAGTGGCCTACAACATGATGGAGATTGATAAACCAGTGTCTATCTCCATTTCACAGGGAGCGCCTTCCATGAGCACTGTGATGGTTAATTTTTTATTGTTTTGAGTGCTCGCTTGGCCAGACTACCCTTGGCCCCAGACTGCGAACGGTGATCGGGTCATTGAACTGGGCCTCTCCCATCTTGTCTCAGCTTGTGTGGTTGGTAATTTCACCCAGCGTCTCTGGCGGGAAAACGGGATGCCTTGCAGGCCTATGCAATGTGGCCTGGCTTGCTGCATCGCAGCAAATGGTATCACAGAACTGGCAGGACATTTCGGGGTGGGATCCCCCACAGCTATAGCAGGGCTTGAATCTCCGCTCCTCGAATCCCTGGTGCTGATCCATCCTGGAGACCTCTTCGTCTCCACTATCATCGTGATCATCCTGGCATTGCATTTCATGTACCTCAGGGGTTGCACTCCTCAGTGATGGTGCGTTGTTTCAGTGCAGTGACTCAGCTGCTTTATTAGAAGTTTCGGTGGCCATGGCCTCCTTGAACACGGTTTGCAGGGTCACGTTAGGTTTGGCCAGGAGCCTCCTTTGTAGCCTGATGTCTTGGATGCTGCGGATGAGTTGATCCAGTAGCACATCGTCTAAGTGTTGGAAATGCAGTGAATTGCTGCTGTTCTGAGAGCTCCTATGTATTCATTGAGTTTCACCATCATGCTGTAAGCGTTGGTGTAATTCGTGCCAGCTAACCACCTTGGAAGGTATGGGAGTATAATGAGTCTGTAATAATTGCTGTAGAGATGGCCATGCTAGCATTTCTACAGCTGTTGGTTCGGCTAGGGACACAGCCATGTTGAAAACCTCATGTCCGCAAGGGCTCAGGAACATCGCTTGCTTCCTGTTGTCTGAGAAGCCTTGCAAGTCATTGGCTTCAACAAAGCAGCAGACTCTGGTCATGTAGGACCCCCAATTCTCCTTGGTTGGGTCAAATGGTGTCAGCGGGTGGAAGGATGACATGGCGGCTTGCTAGTAGTTGGTTTGAATCTGTCGCTTAAAATGTTCAACGCTTCCTTCCAGCTGGGCTGGCTTGCTCCGAAGTTGCTCTTCAGTATCCCATCCTCATTGCCAATGTTGGCATTGTCAACTACTATTACTATTACTACCGTATTAGTTTTTCTCATCATTCCTATCACCTCCCACTTAGGACTGTATGACTTTTGCTGGATGCCAATGCAATGCCAATGTTGGGTTCCGATACTGAAGAGTCAGGAGACGACTTAGTGACAACAGCTCTTTATTAGAGTCTTCGGGAGTTGGGCGGCCTATAAATACAACTAAATAAATAAATAAATAAATTAGGTTAGTGTGAGACTCCAGCAAAAGTCCAGCCAGTGGCTCCTGTTTAAATAGTGAACTCCGGCTGGGAAGAATCAATTAGCGTTCAGCATTCTCCCACTCAATAGAGCGGACCTGTTTGGAAACTTACAAGCTAACATGCAAATATCAGGATACAACAGATACCATGGCATTTCGATATTAAACACTGCTAATTTGAAAATGCTGTATTCTTTTTAAAAATAAAATCCTGTATGTATAGCTTTGTGATTAGCATTGTGGAATTTTACCGTTATAAATTTGGACCCTGAGACCATCTAGCCCAAACCCTCCTCTTTCCAGGAATCCCAATAAAAGCTTCTCTGACTGATGGCTGCTCCGTCTTTGCATTCAGATAATCCACGAAGAGGAGACTGAACTTCTCTCCTTTACTGGCTCAGCTCTAAAACAGCTCATTTTACGATATTTTCCCTCTCATTCAGCTAAAATCTCCTCTCTTGTAACTGAATTCATTTTTCCATGTCTGACACTCTGGAATAATAGTGAGC
>JANHGD010287720.1:0-10577 GCA_027560375.1 Imantodes cenchoa
AACTCTATATTTTAACTGAAAAAGTAGGGGGTCGTCTAATACGCCCAGTCGTCTTATACGCCGGAATATACGGTATAATGTTTGGCCTCCTCCTTCACTAGAAGTTTCGCTTATTTGGCTTAACAGAAATTATATATCTACTTGCAGTATCATTTCATTTCTCTAACTTTACTTGTCATAACTATATCATGAAGAAAGGAAACATGACAATACTTACCTTGAAGTTTGACCATTCAACCCTATGTAAAAGAAAGACATGTCTTATTTTTCATTAATTCTTAAACTATCAATACAACTATAAAACTGCCATTACTATTACCTGCATTGGGTAAATTTCATTTCTTGGTTTTGAAGATATGTTTTTCTTGTCTGCCACAGGTATTCTGTCTGACATAGTTCACAATCTAATTTTGTAAAATAAATTGTATTTTATTTTAAAATATATATTTATTTTATTGACTTTTGAGAGCTATCCAAGCCATCCCTTTTTAAAAAAAAAAAAAGGAATGTCTTTATTTTTAAATTTTAAACCATCTTGCTTAGTTTTTACTTCTCTTACTTTACTACTTCTGGATTAAGTTTAGAAAAAACATGAATTGGAAAAATATCACCATCAGTGATATCCTCTAAATCATTAGCCAAGAAGAGTATGTGCCCGAGTTCATGTTGTGCTATGAGTTGCACAATACTCCCAAAAGCAAAATAACTTGGTTTTGCTTAACGTTTTGCACAAAATTTTAGTATGAAGCACCAAAACTAAATCATTCTTTTAATAAATGGGGAACTTCTATTTTATGCAATATTCAAGATATTAGAACAGACAAGGCAAGAAATTCTGGACAACATGGGTCTGCTTTAGTATACATTCTTTGCTATTTTGAAAAAAATAAAGGCTGTATAGCAACACCTCCACCACAACTAACATTCCTAAATATATTTTCTTGAGAATAACCTCAATCACCTGAGGGCATGTTTCTTCTGAAGGATGAACTATAAGACTGCATTGTCTAGGATTAGGTGAACCCTTATGTTCATTATCTTGGAGCAGAAATCCCAATGTAATCAAAGAATTACATACTTACACATTTCATTTTATTCCCAGAACAGTTAACATGCTTATGATTGGAAGCAGAGGATGATACTTACACATATTGGAATTAACTCCTCTTGACTTCACACTCAGTTTGGTATTCACATTATTCACTTCCACTCCTAAAATGACATCTGCCCAATTTTGTTCCTGATTTAAGACCGATTCTATAATTTGGAGCTCTGGCAGAGGATTAGGGTGAAATCAAGCATAGATCTATGGATGCAAAAATACTTTTCCAATAGGCAAACGGGCTTTGTCTTTTTTTCTTTTTCTTTGAAAATGGTTTGTTTTTCATCCAAGAAGCTTCTTCAGTTTTTGGATGAGAATCAAAACATCTTCATAAGACATAAGACAGTCCTGTTGCCTTTTTAAAAAAGCACCTTTGGAACTTTTTCTGAACAGTAAGCCCTTTGGTCTGTTGTATATTGCCTAGGCTTGGGAGAAACTAAAGGAGACTTCTGGACTAAGATTTTGTTGCTGCTGCTGCTCCCAGGATAGTGTTTTTCCATATTTGCCCTCCATTTATTAGTTCTGGTTAGGATCAAAATGATAGAAAATGCCCTGTCCTTAGGCAGTGAGGACATTAGTGTAGTTGCCTTCAAAGTGATAATACCGATAAGGTTGTTGCTTCGGAGGCTCCACAGGGCATTTGAGGGCATGTCATTCAGGCAGTTTTGATTTAGTTTTATAAATTTGATACAAACTTTACAATATGCACTAAAGGCTCATACGTATGAAAAATTAACACAGGTGATTTTTTTTTTATCTGACTGTTCCAAGATAGCATCCAACTTGATATTGTCATTGCTTTTTCTTAGAAGAGAGCTTTTATTCAAGTTAGGGCAAATCCATACAGGCATGCAAAACTAGGCTCTGCCAAAGATAATTTCCACATGGTTCAATAAATAGGACTCTGATTATGGAGCACATCCTATGAATAATGAGTGTAATCTAAACAGAAGGCTGTTTTTTTTTCCAGGTCAAATTCTGTTGGCATCATTAATATTTACAAAAGATCAGAGTCACCCAAAAGGCCCGATTCTCAATCAGATTCGTTGTTCAGCCTTAGAAGAACCTGGTGAGGTTTAAAACAGATTAAACGGATTAAATCAGACACCATCTCCAGACCATTAGATTTAAATTTCTTACAGATTGTATTAATAGTTTTCATATTATGTCCTCGTATATAAGCTATAAGGATTCTTTTCAGTATCACGATCAAATTTAATAAATACAGTACCTAAATATATTTTCCTATAAAATTGGTAGCTCTCTTTACAAGTTGATACTGGCTTATGATAAATCATGTCACAATTTTTTTTAACATTGTTTTGTTGTTCATATGTAACAATTCTGTATGTCCAGAAATACACATTAACTCTTCTAAAATTAAGCACAATAATATTTTTCTGGATATAATTTCATTTTGCATTTCTGCAATGTTTCTGTGTTTGATATTTTTAAGCCATTGATTATGAGGCACTCATTTGTTGTTATATATAATTTTATTTTTGTTATTTTGTCATGAATATATTGTGATTTAGGGCATATGTGTGTACTATATGGTTTGGAATAGTCCGTAATACAACCAAGTTCATTCCATGTTAATTTTATTGAAACGATCCAAAACCTGAAATTACAACCTGAACATTTTGGAGATCTGGTGTCACAATGATCCAGCCCAGCTCTTTTGAAGATCCCACTCACCACCACAATCACTACCATTAGTGCTGCCACAAATTTATATCTGGTTTATCAAAGTCTTCCTTCTCTGTGTGACTCCTAGGCTACAGACTCCTAGGAAAGTGGTTTGGCTCCCACTTTCCTGGTATTACAGAAAATTGCAAAAATGCATTTTTCAAAGCTTTTAACTATTGGTAATTTTAATCTATTTTTACTTTAAAGTTATTCCACTGATTTTATTGTAATTTTGCATTTTTAATTTTAATTATAAGCTGCAACGAGACCTTGTATAAGAAGGTAGCAATAGTAAAATTATCAGGAAGTCAGGCAATCAAACAAACATCTTATTCTAGTAGTTTCAAATGTTTTTTGCTAGTAGCTTTTTATTTATATATTTAATTTGTTTTGTAAGTTCTTACATTCCTTTATTTTTAATTGTGATATGAAAACATTGTGATTCCATAAGAACATGAATGATGAAAGAGTTAACCCTTTTTATCTTTAAAAAAGTCATCGTGCTAAGGAACTTCCAACTGTGAATGTTAATCAGGTGCAGCTCTGTAGAAGTTGAGACTATTACTAGCTTTGGTTTGATGGAAAATGTGATGTGCTTTATCTTAAAACTGGCAATGCATGATATATTGCCCCACAAGCATATAGCAAGGATTGACATGCAGATTTATCAGTTAGTCTACAAAGTACTGAAACCTTGAAATTTATTCTGAAGACCTCCATATCAAGAGGCGGAGAAAGAAAAAAAATCTCAAGATTAATCTGTCTATAGTTATAGTTTGAATAAAGAAAGGTATATATCAATCAATATCAGTAATACATTGATGGGTTGTGTAATTCTTGTCCGCTTCATTTTAAACATTTTGCCAAAAGCAATAAGTGTTTTGTTTAGGAACAAATAAATAAATAAATAAATTTGGAATTTGAAATCTAATTCAATTTACTGGATTTTTGTTGTATAAGAATGAATGTACAGATGGAATGACAATTGAATTTGGCCCTGAATTATTAAAGATAGTTTCTACCCTATGTATACATTGTTAAACACTGCACAGCTTACAGGCTTGTGTAGGTTTGGTAAGTCCCAAAATTTGCAGTAATAAATGTGTTGTTCTGCTCAAACAAAAAAGTATGAATCTTTTTTTTAAAAGATGTATTTTATTTGGAAGCCACACAGAATCATGTATGCCCTGATTCCCATTATATTGAAAAGTCGACGTTTTTTCAAACAAAATATGTAAGTACATTAAGTTAAACTATGTTGATTCCAAATCCTGAAACCAGAGATGTGCACTATTGAGATCCAAAGTTGGCATTAATACTTCAGATCTGACATGGGTAACTGCTTTATGCCCAGATGCACTCCTTAGAGAGACTGAGCCATGTGGGTGTTAGCCCACCATACATATATTCCTTACCCCTGTAGCTTTGAATTAAGGAGCCACAACAGGGCAGCATCAAGTGGTTGTATTCTTTAATTACCTCCATAATGCTTCCTTAACTCAAATGTACATTGTATTGTGCTGTTGCTTTGCAAACAGGATGTGGCTCCTTTAAGTAACAGTAAATTGGTAAAGAGACAGTGCATCCAGCATATCCGAACCATCATTGCTGACTTTGGATCTGAATTGTGCATATCTCTACTTGAAACGCAAACTCTAATTGCCTCATGCCATTCTGATTAGATGGTTCATTAATGAAGGGAAGAGTTATGTTTATTAATATTGCAAGGAGGTAAGAAAGAGGTGATTGGTTGAACAAAATAATTGGAAGGATTTATAGAATGTTAAATCAGTGACAATTGCCCATCAATGAACCTGTCTGGAAACAAAACAAGATATTCAAAGAGCTGAGACATTTGGCTGAACAACACAGCACAGAAAATGAATTCTGAGATTAATATAGCTGGAGAAGTTCAATCAAGTTTCATTTTGAATATTAAAGCAAACTAAAATCCAGCTATAGGTCCATCACAATTGGTAGGTTTCTGAGACATCCAGAAGGAGAAGATTGAAATAGATTATTCATATATAAAAAGGTCATGTGGCAGGGTAAATGATCTCTCTTATTAGAATGCCACAGGTGTAATTTTCATTAAGGAAAAATTAATTTGATCCATTCATCTGTTCCTTTATTGTTCCTACTTTTATATGACTTTAGAAAGTTGGCCCAGTCAATTATTTCTTGAAAACACAGGTTATTGACATATCCCAACCATGTCCAAAATCTTATCCCATTTCTTCTGAATCCTTATCTGTTGTGGCATCAGAATTCTCCTCCGAGTCTTTTAGGTTTGAAGTAGTAATCTACCTCAGTGCTTTTTCTCACCCAAAAGCCAGTCTGTGAACTGGACCATAAAACTTTACTTCAGAATTTATTTCCTCAGTCAGAGCAAATGGCTTTTGTTGTAAGATCTGTCTGTGCAATTTTAGTTGTTCACTGCTGCCTGTTGGTGCTAAGTTCTACCATCTGGTCTTTCCAATCCATTTTTGCAATGAATTTGAATGTGCACATCTATCTCATCATCTGATTTTGTTCCATGGAACTCTCTGTATAAATGCACAACTATATATTGTAGACCACTCATCTGCTTTTATCTGCTTTAGCTGAACCTCTGTCTTCAACAACCTGATATTTGGACACTATGTGCTTTGACATAGCACGAACGAAAACTTCAATTTAAAAGAGGTTCCCTTTGTTCCAGTAATCTTAGCAAGACATTTGATTATTTTGGAACCATTCTAAATTTCTAGAATTATTTACATATTAATAAATTTATCCAGTTGTACTTCTGACTCAATTAGTTTATTTAAATGTCTATGGAGATTCTCAGTCATTCAAGTCATGGTTGTCCCAAAGATGTTTTTTAAAAAGGGTCACCTGAATAGTGTAAATGGGTGTGGAACCTTCTTAGAACTTCTGAAATGACTGTGTGGTAAATAGGAGATAGGTGGTATCATATCCCTCCTGCTCTATTGAGAAAGAGCTGTTCAATCAATAAATGGCCACTTTGATCCCTCTTTCAAACCAGTGGTTCTCTCTGTCCAGAATGTGGACTTTGCTGTCTTCAAAAGAATGACCGTTGTCTTTCAAATGCAGGTGGACTGCTAAATCTTATCCTGATGGTTTTGTTCTCCTATGCTGTGCCATGCATTTGTGAAGTGATTGTTTTGTTTCTCCACTGTACAGATCTGCATGTCTCACTGCATTGTACGGAACATACAGCAATAGGATTGCATTTATTGCTATTTATACCGCTTACATATTGCTTTACAGTGCTCTCTAAGCAGTTTACAGTCTCAGCATATTGCCTCCAACAATTTGGGTTCTCATTTTACTCGCCTTGGAATGATGTGAGACTGAGTCAACCTTTTTTTTAAATTTTATTTATTTTTCTTCATCTCCACATACATTTCCATACATATACCACAAATCATACTGAAATATATACAATTATAAATTTATATCCAATATATCATAAACAAACATTCTAATTTTGCACTTTTTGTACACTTTATCACCCATCTGTTTTCCCCCAATATTTTTAATACTCCCCTCCCTCTACCTCCCTCTCTTCCCTCTACCTTCTTTTCCTTTCTCTCCCTCTTTCCTACCTCCCTCCTCTCCCCTTCCTTTTCTACTTCCTCTTCCTCTCTCTTATCCCTTCCCTGAGTAAATCTAATCATAATTCATTTTTGGTTGACAGGCAGGTAACACAAATCCCTAATTTCATCTAATCATCGGTGCTACCTTTGGACATATTCCCCTCCCCCATAATTTATAAATATATTGTATTTTCCCCCTAGGTATACTACTACTGTTATAATGCTGTTTCCTTTACTACCTCTTTTTGTTGCCTGGGTCTACTATGTTTAATTTTCCATTTTCTTCTGGTTTAATCGCTATTGCTTATCTTCCAAACATATTCATTTTCTTTTGTACCTCATTTCATACATATCCTTCAAATACATACTTTTCGTACTTTTGGTTTTGGGCCATACGTCTCCCTTTCCTTAATTTTTATCTTTACCTACTTTATTTTAATTCATTCCCTAAATGCCCTAAATTTCTTTTCTTTTACCTTTTCAAGTCCTCCTCTCGCCTTTATTACACATTTTTCTTATTTTAAATCCTCCTCAATATTTAAACAAAATTTAACCTTACCACTACAAATCTATCCATTGGCTAACTTCCTGGTATACAGAAACCCACTAATTATCACACTTTCTTCAACATTAAATCAAATTTGTAAATTATACAAGTCTTATATAAAAACCTTTTAAAATAATAATTATATGACTTTTATAATATTCCAATAATTTCACCTATTACGGTATATAATTTACTTTCCTTCTTCCTTTCTAAAGTCATCAAAATTTAATTTTCTCTTTTTGTAATATATAAAAACCTTATATCATGATTAATTATACACGCTTAATAATTGTGATGCAATTTAGTCTATTAATATTTGTCCTATTATCCCTCTTCCTTTCCATTGCAAATCTTATATAGAAAGCCTTTTAAAATAACGGTTACACAAATTTTATAACATTCCATCAATTGCACCTACAATAATATAACTTGTTTCCCTTCTTTTGACCTACATTCTTCTTTTTAAAATCATCATCAGAATTTAATTCACCTTTCATAATGCGCCATCATCATATGCCAATCTTAGCAATATTTGAGGATGGATTCAGTGCCATCATTTTTTCCCCTATTTAAATGAGTTGGTGCTTTCTTTGTAGTGACTATTATGCTGTTATGTCCCTGTATAACAGTAGTGGGATTGTCTTTGGAATGGACCACAGGTGTTCTTTTGGCTTGGGTCATATCCCCTGACTAGACAAGGCCATCCTTTTTTAACCTTGTCCTCTACTGATTCATTAAATTAATAACCAACATAGCCTGGGAGTGCTGGGAATTCTAATTCTATAATACATGGAAACTACTACATTTGGGAAAACTGGAATACTGTACTCCGTCTATCATGATGTGCGGCCAGCTGGGATATCCATGAAGATTGAAACAGTTCCCCAAAAATCTTACTGTGGTAGGATGCATAGAATTAACATACATAGAATTTATTTGTGAGATTTATATACCGCCTTAAGTCTAGGCGGTTTACACCATTAAGCAATGTATTTCTATATTTACATTGCCCCCAACAATCTGGATCCTCATTTTACCTACCTCGGAAGGATGGAAGGATGAGTCAACCCTGAGCCGGTGAGATTTGAACAGCTGAACTTCTGAACACAGTCAGCTAAAGTAGCCTGCAGTACTGCACTCTAACTGCTGTGCCACCTCGTCTCCTAAGTTACCACTGGCATTTGTGGAAATAAAATGCTAAACTCTGTAGGGTTTTTGTTTTCCAACCTTTCTCTCCTTATATTCATACCAGAGTGTTCTGGGTGTATTCAGGGACTACATTTTCAGCATGCATCAGATAGAAGGACTAAATTACTAGCTACAGCAGCCTCTCCAAAAAAGCATTCAGAATCCTGGCAACATTCAGGAGCTGCACTGGTCCAAGAAAAAGGAATTTTTGAGTGGGATACATGAACTGGCATTTGGAAACAGAAAAAATAACTGTCATAAAGGAATCATAATTTTGTCCATGACAACAAAGGATGATGACAGATGTAGCTTTACATATACACATTACTGCAATTAAACACTGGATTAACCAGAAATTGAGTTGTGGTTTTATTATACCCGTATTATAAGCCAAGAAATCATTAGATTGCATCTGGATCCTATGGCGACATGCCTTGGGAGCTTGCAAAACGATGGCAGCAAAATTCATTAGGAAATCTCTGATTTTGGGTAGTAAGGTTTCCACGTATTATAAAAGCATATGTATTACATCTGTTGAGTTTTACATATTTGTTCTTCATTAAAACAAACCAAAGCTGAGATATTCACCAAGCCAACTGTAGCTTTAGGACTCACAATTCCAGTGATTACATCATATCATAGCTATGTGCCAACAGGTAAAGAATTATGAAGTTAGATAATAGATAGATAGATAGATAGATAGATAGATAGATAGATAGATAGATAGATAGATAGAGATAAATAGATGAGAGAGAGATGATAGATAGATAGATAGATAGATAGATAGATAGATAGATAGATAGATAGAGATAAATAGATGAGAGAGAGAGAGAGATGATAGATAGATAGATAGATAGATAGATACATAGATAGATAGATAGAGATAAATAGATGAGAGAGAGAGATGATAGATAGATAGATAGATAGATGATAGATAGATAGATAGATAGATAGATAGATAGATATAGATAAATAGATGAGAGAGAGAGAGAGATGATAGATAGATAGATAGATAGATAGATAGATAGATAGATAGATGATAGATTTTAAAAAAATCTCTTTTAAGTAGGTTTTGCTTCTGTTTAAGAAGCACTCTCCATGTTTCTTTAGGTTTTAATGTTTGATTTTAATTATTTATTTTTAATTATATAAGTACAGACATATTTTTATGACTGTAAGCAGTCCAGAGTTACCCTATGTTAAGATGGTCAGCCAATAAATTTTATACATGTTTATACATATATACATTATATACATTTCTGAATTGCCCATCTCCCTCAGAGATATTCTACCTAGATATGAAGCTGGACTTCAAAGACTGAAAGTGTATTGATATTATTGGGAAAACTTTGGTGTTGGAGAACACTGTTAAAAATACCAGAAGTAGTCAAGAAAACAAGCAACAAAATTAATCTAGAGTTCTCATTTGAGGCACAATGACCAGACTCAAATTATTATATTCTGCATATTATGTGAAGAACTCTCTCTTTACAGAAATATGGAAGCAATGAGAAGAAGATGGAAGGATTCTGTTACGACTCTGTCCAATAAGTTGGGTTGGCAATATATAAACCAACAATGTATGTCTGTCAGTTTAACTGTGTTAATGTATGTAGCTTTAACTATATGCTATTTCTGATTGGTTGATTGTGTTGCAGGTTGCCATAAGAGGGAGCTAGAGATCATAGCATACAGTTAAAGCTACATACATTAACAGATTCAATTACAGTAGCAATGGGCATGTTATTGGAAGACTTGAATGGCCAGTCTTGGGACATGATTCTGGAGAAAGTCTATGTGTCTACTAAGAGCTGCCACCAACTTGAGAGTACACAATCAAAGACGCAGGAAGCAGCTCAAAATCTTTCAAAAACTCTTCTGACAGCTTCAGTCTTCCATGCCAAGGATAAAACTGATCTTTACCCATCCAAGATAGTGTGATGGCTTAGCAGTTAAAGACTCCGAACTTATCAGCTGGAAAGCTGACAACCCAGGATCGAGACCCAAGCACCCTGCAACAGAATATGCTCCCATTACTTGCTTCAGCTCCTGTCAAGCTAGCAGTTTGAAAGCATGCAAATGTGAGTAGATAAATAGGTGCCACTTCAGTGAGAATGTAACCATGTTCTGTGCGTCTCGGCTTAAAGTCATGCTGGCCACATGATTACACAAGCATCTTTGGACAATGCTGGCTCCCCTGGTTAAGAAACAGATGCGCGCTATCCCGTACTGTCAGAAACAACTGGAATGGGGAAACCTTTATCTTTATCATTGTGCATTATAAAACATTTGAAGTGAAATTGAGTTTGACACCCCTGCACTAGGGACATTAACCTAGACCAGGGTTCTGCAATCTTAAATGCCCAAAGAGCCATTTCCCACAGAAAAGAAAATACCAGGAGCCACAAAACCTGGGTGAGCGTGGCCAACTCGATGTCACTCACTCCCA
>JANHGD010293679.1:0-10549 GCA_027560375.1 Imantodes cenchoa
TGGAAGGGGGAGCTGACCTGGCATGCATAACTGAGACCTGGCTGGGACAGGAGGGAGGTGTTCCCCTCTCAGAGAGGTGCCCATATGGGTTTCAAGTTCTGCATCAGCCGTGACCGCAGGGAAGGGTTGGAGGAGTAGCGATTACTATTAGCAAAAGTCTGCGTCCTCATAGGATCCCTGTCCCGGAGATTGTTGGGTGTGAATCTCTCCTTGTGAAGTTGGATGCTGGGGTTCAGTTGGGCCTATTGTTGATGTACCTGCCTCCCAGCTGCATTACAATGGCCCTGCCTGTGCTGCTCGAGGCGGTAGCCGGCCTGGCAGTGGAGTTCCCCAGGCTTATGGTGCTGGGGGACTTTAATCTGCCATCGCTTGGCGAGTCCTCAGATGCAGCTCAGGAGTTCATGGCTTCCATGACAACTATGGACCTGACCCAAGTAATTCAGGGTCCAACTCACGGGGGTGTCACATGCTCGACCTAATGTTTCTCTTGGGGATGTGGAGAGATCTGAAATTAAGGAGTTTAGCCAGCTCGCTCTTGTTGTGGTCAGATCATTTCCTACTGAGGTTAGACTTTGATGCACCAGTCCTCCATCGCAGGGAGGCGGAACCGATTAAGTGGTTCCGCCCCAGACACCTAATGGAATTGGAAGTGTTCCAGAGGGAGCTGATACCTGAACCCCTTGTACACAATCTGTCTAATGCCCTAGTAGCTGCCTGGAATCGGGTGGCATCTGGGGCACTGGACTGGATTGTGCCTTTGCGACCTCTCCATGGCAATGGATCCCAGAAAGCCCCTTGGTCTACCGAGGAACTCTGGGAGATGAAATGCCACAAGAGAAGTCTAGAGCGACGATAGAGAGCCAGTAACTAAGACTCTATATCCTATATTAGGACTTATTTAGTGGTGATACGGGTGGCAAAATATTCTAATTTTTCCGCTATTATTGCATCTGCTGATTCTCACCCAGCTGCCCTTTTCAGGGTGACTTGTTCCCTTCTCAATGTAGAAGGAACGGAGGAGCCCCTACAGGGTAGAGCTGAATGCTAGCCCCAACCTAAGAGAAAGGGCGTATCAGGTAAGTCAACGCCCCTTCTCCGATTGGTTGGAGCTAGCATTCAGAGAGGGACATACCAAAGCAAAAGCTCGTCCCTAGGGTGGGGATCCCAAGGCAAACAACAAGGAACCAAGGGGACCCGAGAACGTCCTCAGTTACCTGGAAGACCCCATCACCTGCTGCAGCACTCGTCTCCCAAAAGGAATCCACCTTATAATGCCTGATAAATGGTGTGGGAGATGCCCAAGTGGCCGCTCTGGAAAGCTCCTCCAAGGAAGCTTGGGAGCTCCGGGCGGCAGATGTGGCCGCACTCCTAGTAGAATGAGCCGTAATATGAGCTGGAGATTGCAACCCTGTTAAGGCGTAAGCTCTAGAGATAGCCACCCTGATCCACCTGCCTATGGTAGAGGAGGAAACTTTCCGGCCCAGGGACCTAGAACGAAAACCTATAAGGAGAGATTCCGTCTGCCGGAATTCAACAGTCCGGTCGATATATATCTTAAGGGCGCGGCGGACATCCAAAGTGTGCCATTGTACCTCACATGGGAGGTGTGGGTATGCATAGAAGGATGGCAGCACGATCTCCTGGGCACGAAGGAACAGAGAGTTTACTTTGGGAATGAACAAAGGGTCCAAACGTAACACAACTCTGTCCGCATGGAATATGCAAAGATCCTTCCGGATCGAGAGGGCAGATAATTCGGAAATGCGGCGAGCTGATGTTATTGCTAAAAGAAAAGGTGACCTTGTATGAGAGAAACTGAAGACCCGTCTCTGATAAGGGCTCATATGGGGACCTAGTCAGTGACTCCAGGACCAGAGGCAGATCCCATGTTGGGAAGCAATGAATAACAGGAGGGCTAATGTTCGAAGCCCCCTTCAGGAACAGCTTAACCATCGGGTAATGAACCAAGGACAAACAATTCGGGCAGGAGAGTATGGAAGAGAGGGCCGCCACCTGGCGCCGAAGTTTATTGGGAGAAAGTCCCCGTGATAAACCTTTCTTTAAAAAGTGAAGGATCAAGGGAATTGGAACTGATAAAGGGGAAATGTTTTGGGTGACACACCATTCGCAGAAGACCTTCCACGTAGCCTGGTAAATGTGATTGGTGGAAGGTCTCCTGGCGGCCTGAATGGTATCAATTACATCGGAATCATAGGCTTGACCACCTTGATACCCACCGCTCAACTGCCATGCGGTCAAGAGTAACCAGTCGATGTCTGGATGGCAGACACCACCCCCCCCGACAGAGTAGGTCATGTCTCAGGGGCAGCCTGAAAGGAGAGTCCTGGGACAGGGCCATTAGATCCCCAAACCAAGCCCGACGGGGCCAGTGCAGTGCTATCAACACAACTTCCGCTCTCTCCTGCATTAGCTTCTGGATCACCCTGGGCAGAACTGGAAGCGGAGGGAAGGCATACAGCAGACCCAAAGGCCAGGGAATCTGGAGGGTGTTGACAGCCTCTGCTCCCGTGTATGGATATTGGGAGCAAAATCTGCAAAGCTGTCTGTTCTGTGGGGTAGCAAATAGATCTATTAGTGGAGTACCCCACCTGTCAACCACAGCCCAAAACACCTCTGGGTGTAACTGCCATTCAGCCTGATCCAGCTTCTGACAACTAAGCCAATCAGCCTGCGTATTAGCTGCCCCCGAAATATGGTCAGATGTAAGATAGTAACCGTCGCTCTGCCCAGAATCCCAACCGAAGGGCCTCCCTCAACAATGCCTTAGAATGGAATCCCCCTTGCTTTTTAATATGGGCCTTAGCAGTTATATTATCAGTTAGTACCAAAACGTGGTTTCCCAACAACCTGTGTTCAAAATGTTTAAGAGCTAGGAAAATGGCCCGTAACTCAAGGAAATTGAGAGGATTGCTAGACTCCTCACTGGACCAAAGAACCTTGAGCCACGGAACCCTCCATGTAGGCTCCCCAGCCTGAGAGGCTAGCATCTGTAGTGACAGTGATCTGTTCTGGAAGGATAAACAGAGACCCTTGTTCTAAGGCGTGGGATTAACACCAGGAAGAAGACTGCTTGACAGCAGTCGGCAACTTGACCCTGGACCTAGAATTGGCTCTGCCTGCCCTGATGAAAGGTCAGAGAAAACCTTGAAGCTCCCTGGAGTTTAACCGAGCCCAAGGGACAATACCCAGACAAGACACCATCTTCCCCAGAAGAGTGGATAGTAGGGCCAAGGGTACCGAGGGGAGCTACACAATCTGATGAATGACAGCGGAGATGCTCTCCCAGCGCTCCTGTGAAAGGAACACCTTGCACTTCAGGGTGTCGATCACCAGATGAAAAATTGTAGTACTGGGGGTCAGGTTGCTGTTGGACAAGTTGACCAGGAAGCCATGGCGATGTAGGGTATCAATAGTAATCTGAAGATGTTGTCTGGCCAGTCGCTGTGATGAAGCCTGGACCAGAATATCATCTAGGTAGCATTGGAGCTGAATGGACCTAGACCTAAGATGAGCCTTCAACGATGCGAGAACCTTGGTAAAGGTCCGAGGAGCCGAGGAAAGGCCAAATGGGAGAGCGGTATACTGATAATGTGTTCCGGCAAAGCAGAACCTAAGGAACTGCCTGTGGGCCGGAGAAATTGGCACATGCAAATATGCCTCAGATAAGTCCAGAGATGCCGGGTAATCACCCTTGTGTATCAAACCCAAAATGGAATGCAATGAATGCTTTTTGAATTTCCGAAATGTAATGTAACGATTCAAACTTTTCAAATTCAAAATGGGGCGCCAATCCCCAGAAGACTTTGGAACCAAGAACACTATAGAATAAAAACCAGCTCCCCTTTGCTCCCTAGGGACAAATTCAACCGCCCCAATAGCCATTAGATGCTGAATGGCTCTTGTCATCAGTTCCTTCTTAAAAGGTAGCTTGGAAACAGGGCATGAAATAAAATGTGTGGGAGGCTGAGCGATGAACTCTAAGGTAAGGCCATAGCTCACTACAGACCTGACCCAAGCATCTTGGGTAGTGGAGTCCCACTCATCCGCGAAGGCGGTCAACCTGCCCCCTATTGTCATAGGACTAATCGGTCTACCTTGGTCAGCGGGAAAACCTAGAGTTCCCTCCCTTAAAGGGCTTCTTATAGGCCCTGCCTCTGGCAGCTCTATCGGTGTAGAATGGTCTGTACCCATACTGACCTGGGGCACAGGAGCTGCTTGACCCCAGGTCAGCAGAGCAAAAGGACCGCTTACAATAAGGCTTCCGCTCTGGCGGAAGTTACCCTTCTTCGACAGAGACAGCATGATCTTTTTACGGTCTTTAGATTCAACTAAAATTGGGTCAAGAACTTCACCAAATAAGAGCGGTCCCTTTATCAGATTAATTCCAAGCACCACTTCTGGCAGGCATCAGCAGACCAGTGACGCAGCCAGTTGACCCTTCGATCAACCGTGGATGCAGCAATAGCTTTGGCTGAAAATCTCGCCAATCTCAGAGTCGCATCTGCTACAAACTGCACCATGGCAAACTGCACTAGCTCCTGTAATTGCTCAGAAAATAAAGGGTCAGTGGTGGTAGAAACCCCCTCTGCCGGAGGTGACACCGGATTGGGAAGACCGCAGCATTACTGGCCTTGAAAAGGAGGGACTTAAACAAGACCAGAGGAAAAAGGCCAACAGAGGAAGCTGGTTTGGGAACCAAACCCTCATCCTCCGACAGGGCAGAGCCAACACCTGTCTCATCCTCCTTCTCCTCCTCACTGGACCCCTCTGGGCCAATAAGCCAACCGGAGGAGCCAGCTGGGGCACTGAAGATGACGCTCTAATCTGGGGCAACACCATCTGTTGGAACCTGGAAAAGCACTGCTGGACAGTTGCAACTATGATCATCTGGATGTTATTGTCCAGCGCCCCAGTGTTCCCCAATTGGACCCCAGAGGGCTGAGAGGAAACAATGTCCACCGGAGGCTGACCCGATGGAGCATGAGGGGTAGCCATTGGTGATGTAGAGCCCAAGGCTGAGGCCATGGGAATAGCTGCCATAGCCACTTGGGATGCAGATGCGAAACCAGAATCGCCCCAAACATTTGTGCTGATGAGAGCCACATTGGGAGTGTCCAGATTAATCTCGTTAGGCCCAGAGGCCAGAGTTCTAGGCAGAGAGTGACCCCCCGGACCCCTCTGTCACAGTCTTAGGGGCCTGGTCACGTCTCTTGCCCTCTTTGGCAGCCGATTTGGTATGCGCCTTAGGCTTATGGCTAATAGATGGGGCAGGATGACTGACCCCTTCCTCAGGCTCCTCATGGGTGTTGGTCTTCTGATGTTTCTTACTGGCAGATAGTTGGGCCGCAGAAGAACTCGGAGCTGCCATGTCCAGAGCCTTGAAGAGCAAGGATCTCCCCAAAATGCCGCACTGAAAAGCCTGCTGAAAATGAGGACGGGAAAGGAATCCGAGCCTGCAAGGGAAAGGCAAATACACAGTCAAAATGGCCGCCGGACTGAAGACCCCTCCAAAAATGAAGGTGGGAAAAGAGAGGTGACCCCAAAATGGGAAGCAGCAGCAGTCGCCATCCGCAGGAAATCCAAAGGGTCCGGAAGAAAACTGCCTCACGGGCAAGCACCACCAACAACCGAGGGAAGAGCAAGCCCAGCGCCCTTGACACTGCGAATCTGCCTGAAATTCAAAAACCAGCAGCCGAAAACAATCACCGAAAATGAGAGGCGGGCAAGCCCAGCACTCTCGACACTCTGTGAAGCGAAAAAGGGAGCCAGCAACCGAGCACGAGCGGCGAGCAAGCCCAGACCCCCTCGATGCCTCGGAAATCGCAAGGCACAGCGGCACTAAAGTTGTGCGGTCTGTGAGAGGTTCGCACCGCCGAAAACTGACAAAAAAATTTAAAAACCTAAAATTAAGAAGGAATAACCTGAATAAAACTAGCAATCAGAGAGAGTTTTTCCATGTCCAATCCTCATGAAGGGCTGAGTCTAAACTGGGAATTATGGGTAAGTGCAAGTTAATGAATTTAAAGTTGATTGACAGACTCAGCCCTCATCGTGATTGGACGAGGACAATCCTTTCTGAATGCTGGCTCCAACCAATCGGAGAATTAGTTCTGCTGCTGCTTTCCCAATTATTGGGAAAAATGATTTCATGCCTGGCCATAGTTTCCTGGGCTTGCCTACACTCAAGGCCCTTACAATGGCTACTGTTGCCCAGCCAGCGATCAGGGCACAACAATTCTCTTTACCACATCAAAATTCCCAAGCAAGTCCTGCATTCTCTGGATTGGTGGGTATCGCCTGCCATGGAGAAAGGCACTCTATTTCAAGAACTGGCACGATTGATCCTAACATCAGATGCCAGCCTGTTTGGGTGGGGTGCCCACCTCAATGACAAGGTGGCCCAAGGTCATTGGTTGCAGCAAGATCTTCTCAATGACATCAATGGGTTGGAGCTGAGGGCTGCTCACCTTGCACTCTGACATTTTCAAACAAATCTCTTGGATCAACATGTCCTTTTGTTGACGGACAATATCACAGCAAATGCTCACATGAAGAGGCAGGGGGGCACACACTTCAAAGCATTGATGTGTGAAGCATAAAACTTGTGTGCCTGGATGGAGTCTCACTTGTGCTCCTTGCAGGTGGATCACATTTCAGGGTTGTTCAACATCTGGGCAGACTGGTTGAGCAGGATCTCTCTTGAACAGTCCGAGTGGCAACTCCACCCAGCTCTATTTCACCAAATTATGGGGAGGTTCAGTCATCCAACTCTAGACTTGTTCGCCAGCCCTCAAGACACTCAGCTTCTGAGATTTTTCTCCCACTTCCACTCTCCAATAGCCAAGGGAATCAATGCTCTGCATTGTCCTTGGCCAGACGAACTGTTGTATGCCTTCTCTCCGAACCCACTAATACCGCAGGTAGTCAGGAAGATCATGGAAGAGGAAGCAGAAATGATCCTAGTGGTGCCCCACTGGCCATGGAGGCCTTGATTTGCAGACTTGATACACTGTCCATCTCATGCCCATGGAAGGTTCCCCCTCACAAGATCTCCCTTTGCCAAGGAGCCATGCAACATCCAGATCCACAGTAGCTCAAGTTAGCCATTTGGCGATTGAGCGGAAGACTCTCAGGAAGGGACCCTATTTGAAAATGATTTCCACCATTCTTGCTTCCAGAAGGGCATCTACGACCAGAATATAGTAGGCCACCTGGGCTTCCTTTAGTCGTTGGTATGCCACTCAAACTTTATTACCTACAATAGTGACTGTGTGGCAAGTTTGGACTTTTTGCAGGCAGGCTTTGATAAGGATCTATCCACAAATACCTTTCACAGTCAAGTGGCTGCTTTAGCCACTGTCCTTCAAGGAGAGAGTGCAACCCCACTTTCACATCACTCAAGGGTGCGGAGTTTCATGAAGGGGTAACCAACTTGTTACCTCCAGCGGTCCACAGGTACCCTATCTGGGATCTGTCAGTTGTCCTACAAGTGTTCATGGCGTCTCTGTTCGAGCCTCTTCACTCAACTAGCATCAGGTTATTGACTTTCAAGGTTGCCTTTCCAGTAGCAATCACATCAGCTCACAGAATTTTGGAACTAGCAGCCCTTTTGGTATGCCAGGACTTATGTATTTTTCAGGCGGACAGAGTGATCCTTCGTTTAGACCCAACGTTTATACCAAAGGTCAACGTGTTGTTTCATAGGACTCAGGAAGTTATCCTGCCGGATTTTTGCCCGCATCCTAGACATCCGAGTGAAAAAAGTTGGCATATCTTGAATGCCTGCAGTGCGTTACGCAAATGTATTAGGCAAACGGCACAGTTCAGGCACTCGGAAGCACTGTGTCCTTTCAACCCAGGACAATGGGAAGGAAGGTGTCTCCATCTACCATCAGTCATTGGCTGAAGGTCTGCATTGCGCTGGCCTATGAACATCAGGCCAGGCCAGCTACTTGCTCAACCAGGAGTGCAGCTACCATGGCTGCATGGGCTACGCAGGCCTCAATCCTTGAGATTTGCAGAGCGGCCATGTGGGCTTCGCCATCACTATTTGTGAGGAATTACAAGCTTGACATGTTCGCTTCGGCGGAGGCAGCATTTGGGAGATGAGTGTTGCAACGGGTTCTACCGGCTGAGGGGATGCTGGATCAATCTGGTTCCCACCCATCAATGATTTAGCTTGGGTATAGCCTATGCTTGGATTCTCCAAGCAGCACACAGGAGAAGGAACGTTGGACTTACCTGAACTTTGCTTCTGTGTGCGCTGTGAGAGAGTCCAATCCCACCCTGGTTGTGATATGGTCCGGGGTCCAGGAATGGTTGATGTATCAGATAGTCTACGTCTTCTCCAGAGCCGGGTCTCCATTGAAAAAATTAGCTCATTTGGAGGAAGAGGCATGGCCAAAGAATTTGCAACTCAGTTTCTGGCCAATCAGACAAATTGATACCCATGCTTGGACTCTTCTGCAGCACACACAGAAGCAACGTTCAGGTAAGTCCAACGTTCCTTTTGATTTGAATGCATGGTTATTAGTCTGACTGCTGTTAGTTTCTTTATTTCTAGTTAATTGCTTACTCGTGATATTTTTTGTAGGCATTTTGTCTACCTTCCTCAGTTCAATGCAGGCACTGGTTGGAAGACCTTAGGTTACCACATTTGAAGTCTCCATCCTACTGCAAGTTACTTTGCAGTTTCTAAGGATGCCCTTAGTTTTTGCTTGCACTAAAACGATATACATGTTTTTTTTTAAAGTACAGTTTCACAAACCTTTGAAAACAGTGATTGCTAGCATGCAGTTTCCATTGAGCAAATGGAAATAGTAGTAAAGTACACTCCAAGGAGAAAAAGATCTAAAGAGATTTAAGTAGTAAGCCAACTGAGAACTGCTATGCTAGGAATGGAAAATGCACAGGTTCCTTCTGCAGAAGCATCAATACTAAAAAAGGTTCTCCATACAGCAGTGTTCTTTGTTATAAATAATTACATATTTTAAAAAAACCATTTGATGAATTTCCCAACCCCAAATAACTAATGTCTATTATATTTAATCAGATGCTTTCAATATATAAGACATCAGATGTATGAGAGAATTTTTTCTCTTGAAGAAATAAAGCAGAAGCTTTCACAGTGACTGCATTTAGCGGAATCAAATAACTTCTTTATAATCATATCAAAATATTTACAGTACCATATTTTCTTCATTACAGCAAGTTGAGATCATACTTCTTACAGATACCTCGTGCAGAGAGACATAATACAATGTAGACTTTACACAGACTAAACCGAGTCCAACTGAGGCTGGAGACCACACCCAGCTCCAAGCTTAGTTCCTTTGCACACGCTCAGTATCACTTTACTCTTACTGGCTGACTGAGCTACCACATGACTCTTCCAGCTCATGAATATTCCAACACTCCTCCCTTCATGATCGGAAGAGACATCAGACCAATTGATTTTTATACACTTCCCATGCTTGTATTTGAAGAACCACACTCAGAGTTCCCTCCAAATACCTGAGTATCCCTTTTATGGTGATACATTCTTTGAAGTGAAAAAACTTTGTGCCACCAACCTTGCTCTATACTCCACTTCACCATTGGGTAATACCTTTTCCTATATACCCATTTACAACCCACAGCTTTGGTTCCTTGTGGCAAAGTCAGAGATATGAACACTTCATGGTCT
Organism: Imantodes cenchoa; assembly: GCA_027560375.1. Lineage (NCBI taxonomy): Eukaryota > Metazoa > Chordata > Lepidosauria > Squamata > Dipsadidae > Imantodes > Imantodes cenchoa. The sequence goes on from JANHGD010293679.1 coordinate 9,707, forward strand.
CCCATGGATTTCATCTCTTTGTCCATGGCTTCCTTCCATTTTTCTTGTTCAACTTTGGGTAATGCCAACACTTCCTTATAGCTTCTTGGCTCATACCACACATTACACACTTTAACTTTGCTGGCAGAATACCTGTCAGGTGGAATTCCTTTGTCACATCAATCTGACCTGCGTGGCATTGACTGTTCCTGTGTTTCAAGCCTTTCTGGCTTCATATCAAATATGGCCTTGGCCTTATTATCGGGGGTGCCTTATTATTTTGGGGGTTCAGTAGGCGGGGTGTGTGGGACTGGATGTCCCATGGCCACCGCTTCCCCTCCCTGGTCTTGGCACATTTCAAAATACAGCCCAGAGCCGCCGATTCAGTCCCACGGGGTGTGCACGTAGCTGCCTCTTGCTTGCTCTCCCTCTCTCTCCCAGCCAAAAGAGTGCTTGCCACAGAAAGAGCGGCTCCCGGCCGGGAGAGTGAGAGCAAGTGAGAGGTGGGTACACACACACCCCGAGGGACTAGCTCGGCGCCTCTGGGCTCAGCCTCCGGCAATTTGAAACGTGCTTCTGCCTGTGTGGAAGAGGAGGCGAGCATCGATCCTTGCCTCCACACAGGCAAAAGTGCATTTCAAATTGCGATGTCCAGAATGTCCAGAAGACTCCATATTAGGATTTCCGAAGACAGTGCAGGTTCACGTTATAGGACGAGAGGGAAACCAAGCATTAAATGGCACTTCAGACAACTTCATTTCAGAAGCGCATTTTCTCTCTCCCCAAATCCTCGCATGCTTTTCCACTCCAGAGGGACGGATCTTTCCCTGCTTGCCAATGGCTGGTCTGGGAAAACCCAAGCTC
>JANHGD010294630.1:0-10542 GCA_027560375.1 Imantodes cenchoa
CAGCCAGCAACGCTGGCTGGGGAATTCTGGGAGTCGAAGTCCACACATCTTCAAACTGCCAAGGTTGAGAAACACTGGTCTAGAGACACACAATGCAGACAGAGTATTAAAGCTAAGCAAATTGCAGTTTGAATGGAATCTATAGATAATGCAAAATGGCTGTTTGAAAGATGTAATCTCAAAGTGGTACTAAAAATGGACTTTTCCTTTCCTCTGCAGGTGGTGCAGCAAGACAGAAAAAATAAAAAGCATACTATTCAGTGACATCAGCTATTGAAAGAAGCCATAGTAATAGGGTGCAGTTAATTTTTGTCTGGAGGTACTTGATAGGGATAATACTCAAATATATGCTATATCCAGACTTGATAGCACCCTTAGCCTGTGCCTTATACAAAATTCTTATCCCAAAATAATTTTCTGCTACTTTGGGGCCATGGTGTCAACTCCCGATGGACAAAATTGATCAGCATAAGTTGAAGGAGATATGATCTAAGACAGAGCTGGAACAAATTGAAGCTAACACAGTCACCTTTTGAATTTAGCACAGAAAAGCTTTAACATGTTTAGATAATGTGTCAGTTTAGGAAATACGATCTAACAAGGCCTAATTTTGCAAAGATCTGTGTTTGAGTTAACAACATCCTTCAATTTGATTGACACCAGGTTGAAGCAAACAATTTTTGTGATACTATCAGATACACATCACATTTCTGTTTTTACCCAAGACTTGTTACTCCAAAGATTAGACAAAAGAAATGTCTTAAAGAAAATTAGTAATTATTCTGATACCACCTGTGTAGTTGACTGCCACCTAGTGGCAAGGGTATGCAATTACTGTCCATATATGAACACATGAATTAATTTACATGTTTACCCCACCCTTTTTCTCACTACACGCATTGCAACACTTCTTTTCAAGAAAACTGCCTCCCAAAGTAATGTTATTATTAATGCAATCAATTTACACTTTTTTGTGATGGTGGTAATAAATGTGTTTGGGGCTAGGGATATATTTTTGTTGTTGTCTATGAATAACATTAATGGAAATATTTTAGCGCTAATATTGGGAATGTGATTCCCTTTTATCATAAAAACTGAAGTAATTTTTCATAGTTTATAAATACTATTGAGAGAATTGCACCTTTGTAAATAGCTGTGCCCTTTTGTATATTCACTTATACGAGACTGAAGGTGTAGAAATTACTTTATAAGCTGAATTTAGCAATTATAATTTGGAAAGATGATATTGACTGAGAGATATCCTGCTGAAATAAAACTAATGCTGTGTTGTAGTGGGCTTTGCAAAGATAATTTTGATTTCCTATCCAGATCTGTTGAGACAGTCTTCCCAAATACCTAGGAAGCATCTGCCTTTTCAAAGCCTCCGCATGAAAGCTTTTGCCTATGAGGGCTAGAATAATGGGGAATTATGAATTCCAGAAATCCAGAATATCCCAGGTTTTAAAAAAACAAGCATAGATATTTGAAACAAGAAGTTAACTTTACCCATATTTTAAGTTTATCACAGAATTTGAACAGAACTCAAGAATGCAACCGAGCCAGGTGCCTTCACCGCAGAATTGGGTTCCTACCAGTTCTAACCAGTTCTTTAAAACCGTTAGTAAACCATTGATGACGTCACAGAGCCGGTTCTGTCAGTGCCAGTCCGTGGGTGGTGCCATCTTGTTTTTTACTTCTGCGCATGAGCAGAAGCTAATTTTTGCTTACCTAATCATAACGTGCAGCGGTGCGCAATGCGTGCGCAGCCATGCGGCATGGGAGGAAGCAAACCGGTGGCGAGGTAAGTTAGAACCTACCCCTGCTTCACAGCAGTTTCTTCCAGCCTTGGCATCTTTAAACTGTGTTGCTGGGGAGTTCTGAGAGTTCATCCATACTTTTCAAAATTACTAAGATGGAGAAAAAGTGCTCCAGACATATTGCACTACAACACCTTTAATAATAGGAAGTACGGTGACCCAGTGGCTTAATGACACTGGAGATGGTCTCAGCTCCGGGAGTTCGAGCCCAAGCATTGCACCGCAGGGTGAGCTCCTGTCACTTGCCTCAGCTTTAGTTCACTTAAGAATTCAAAAGCATATTCTATGCAGGTAGATAGGTAAGTACCACTTCGGTGCAGAGACAAGCTTGTGCTCTGTTCAGGAGTCAGATTCCTGATGGTTTCTGAACCTTCCCGCTTGTGGCACCCATTTGTGAGGTAGCAATGGGAAGAGAGAAGGGCCTTGGGTGATGCTACAGGAAGAACCCCTCCTCTTTCTTTCTGGTGTGAAGCCAGCTCGCCCTCTTGTGGCGCATCATGGGAAGTACACAAGCATGTCCTATAATAGGGCTGGTACCTTGGCAAGCCAAACTACTACTCTGCAATAGATTATGATCTCCTGGCTTCTGTAACAATGCCATATGCTAATAATAATAATAAAATGTAATAGTATATACTACAGTGGCTCTCAACCTCTAGTCCACAGACCTCTGTGGGGGCTGCGATGTCATCACAGGGGTTCAGCAAAGGCTTGAAGAAATGTTATGATTTAAATCTTGAGTTAAGTCTTGGTAATTCGTGGCCATGGTCTGTGGCCACTAAAGGTATTTAAAGAGGTCCATGGTGAAGAAAAGGTTGAGAACTACTGGTATAGTACATCTAGAGGACATCAGGTTAAGGGACACTGCTGCAATTTTTGGAGATGATTATGGGAGTAATTTCTGAGCACTGGATACTACCTTCCTCCAGTCATATGAAATTACATAATAGAGCATGTGCTACTTTCATTGTCCATAGAAGCAGTGAGTTCCAAGGTGTCACAAAGTGATAAATTAAGGAGAGTGGGCTCCTGTAGTTGAGTCTTCTTACTTCTGCATGCTGTTGTAGTTATCAGATTTTCCATTTTTAATGGAATTGTTCTCCCCGCCAACCCAAGACAACAATAGTTAAGTATTTGTCATCATTTTGTTACAATGACATCTACAATAGGGTTTTTAATGAGCTTTCTGAAGGCTCTACAGCTTAACATCTCCAAGTTTGTGTTTATATTTATATGTGTATTTGCTTAGGTCACATACACCTGGCACAATAAACTTGCTTTCATTTAACAAGTTTACAACATTGCTTTTTATTATTTTATTGTGTTATAAGTGCTGAAATGTGCAAATCAAACATTCAGATTGTGTCCCTCAAGCCTGAAAACTTCTGTTTCTAAATATACCCCATTGCCAGATTCATTGCATTAATGCAGGGACCAAAAGTCTTTTAAAGTAATGTACATTCCTGCCCTATATATGTTTTATTAAAATTTACCAAAATGTTCTAAAATGTAGGATCTCACTCTTAAAATCTTAGCCTCCCATAAGAATACTTTGTGCAAGATTTCTTGATGCTGAAATATACCCAGTTGTGATGGTCATGGCAGCTTTTAGCTTTTAACTATTTAATTTTTTTAACATTTTTGTTGAATGCAGTCCTAGGCTGAATTAACAGAGGGATAGAATCAAGATCACGTAAGTGTTAATTCCACTTTATAATGCCTTAGTAAGACCGCACTTGGGATATTGCATCCAGTTTTGGTTGCCATGATAAAAACAAAGATGTTGAGTAACAAAGATAATTAGGGGATTGGATTAGGGGATATATGAGGAACAGTTGAAGGAATTGGGTTTAATGAAAAGAAGGACAAGGGGTGGGGGTCCACCTATTCTCCAAAGCACCTGAAAGCAGAACAAGAAGCAATGGATGGAAACTCATCAAGGAGAGAACCAACTAAAACTAAGAAAAAATTTCCTGACAGAACAATTAATCAGTGGAACAGCTTGCCTCCAGAAGTTGTGGGTGCTTCATCACTGGAGGTTTTTAAGAAGATATTGGACAACTACTTGTATAAAATGGTATAGGGTCTCTTGCTTGAGTAGAGGTTTGGACTAGAAGACCTCCAAGGTCCCTTCCAATTCTGTTATTCTATTTTACTGTTAGATCATTTGGAGTTCCCGCACATCTGAAGGTCTCCACTTTAGAAAGAATGCTTTATCATCTAGCACCTTGATTTAATTTGTAGACTTGTGTCTAGAATCTAGCTTGAAGCCTCTTGTATCATGGAAGGTGAAATTCCAAAAATGTATATGATGCCTTCAATTGGCAATGCATATATAAGTTTTTCTGGGGCTCTTTAACCTGCAGTGGAAAATTATGCAATCCCATGGAATCATAGAATGATGTAGTCCGAAGGGATCACAAGGACCATCTAACACAGGGGTGTCAAACTCAAGGCCTGCAGGCCGCATTTGGCCCGTGGGGTGCTTAGATCTGGCCTGCAGGGCTCCCCTGGAAACAGCGAAGGATCAGCCCACGGTGTCTCTGCCAGCGAAAACGGAGCTCGGGAGAGCCATGCACAGCCTCCTCGAGCTGTTTTCGCTGGCAGGGGCCTGCCAGAGGCTGTCACGGCTGAAAATGGAGCCTCAACGAGTGACATCGAGCTGGCCCCACCCAGTTTGGCCACGCCCCCCAGCCCCCGAAGGCCAAACAACTCTGATGCGGCCCTCAATGAAATCAAGTTTGACACCCCTGATCTAGCGTAATCCTCTGCACTGTGGAGGGAAACCACACATATCCTCAAGAAGTGGCCACACCATCTGTTGAAATGCTCTAAAGATCCTCTGCAATGCCAGATGCATGAACATACTGGCATATGACCATAGTTGTTGAAGATGGCTGTTGTGATTCAATGCATACGGAAAACTCTGAATTGTAAAAATCTGGAATGTGGCATTAAACAACAATACCTGTGTTAGAGCACTGACATGAAAGAAGAATCTCCCAAATGTCTCAGTAGCAAACGAAGACTACATAGCACCTTTAGAAATACCACCTTTTTATCCTGCCTGTCATGTCTTTTCTACATGAATGGCTGAATGGCAATGATCAGAATAACCTACTGTAGCAAATAGATCGACAAAAGTAGCTATGAGACCATGATATCTCTAGCTAATAGTCCACATGTCACCATGGCCCCCAAGAGAGTAATAATAAAAATAGTGAGATTTTTCGTAGTTCTGCGCTTCCTTCCAAACCTTTAATTCTGGTGTAGAGCCTCTGTGTGTGTGTGTGTGTGTGTGTAATGCACATTTGGATTTTGAGGAACATACCAGGATCCACCCTCCAAAAAGTTGGTGAAACTAGCCAAAAATTAAGCATGATTTAGTTTATGTTCAATTACTTAAATCGTCTCATTACTTCTTCTGCCACATTAAAAATCAATCACTTTCAAAGGTGCTCTGGAGGACACAACCCACTCTACTTGGGAGGTTTGTACAAGCAACTCTGCAACAAGGCTTACATAACCAATGCAGAATTATAGTTCATGTTTCCCTGTGACCTATTTCTAAAGATGTGTCAGATCAAGTTTTGTGGATGACTCTCAAAACCAATACAAGAAAAACAAGTCGGAAAGGAAAGCAACCCAAATGCATAAAAAGAGCATAAGTTTCTAAATATCGGAAGAAAACAGAATATGATTCAGACCTAGAGGTTTGTTTGTTTTTTAATCACTGTATTATGTTCTAAAGCATAGTGTTAAGGCTGTCCTTTGTGGGGCTTGAGAAACAGATGAATAGCATAAAAGGAACGCTGGTTCTTACCTAACATGCTCGTTCTACTTGCTTGGCTGGAGCATCCACATATGGGTATTGACTTCCATTGATAGGAGACTGAGTTGTAACAATTTCTTGGTCACGCCCCTCCTGACTCCTTCAGTTTTTGCGACGAAGATAACAGGCAAGGAAAGTACCTATAACCAAGACCATCACCCCGGACACTGGGCCACCAAAAACCAACTAACTCGGGAGGGAGTGGATGCTCCAGCGAAGCAACTAGAACGAATGTGTCAGGTAAGAACCAACGTTCCCTCTCAGTTGCGATTGGCTGGAGCATCCACATGTGGAACATGCCCAAGTTAAGTCCCCCATGGGTGGGGAATCTCCCGGTCCACAGTGGATGGGTGGAAACTACCTGCTGTAGGACCCTCCTGCCAAAAGATGCCTCAGCCAAAGCACAAACATCTATCTTATAATGACGCACAAAAGGAGAGGGGGATGACCAGGTAGTTGCTCTATAGATGTCAAGAATAAAGGCCTGAGTGGACCAGGAAGTAGCAGCAGTCCTGGTAGAATGGGCAGTAATACGCCCCGGTAGGGGAGTAGCACTCAACTGGTAGGCCGTAACTATACAAGCCCTCAGCCAACACTCTATAGAAGACGGGGTAACCTTCCTACCCATGGAGAAAGGTTGATAACTAACAAACAAGGCTTCTGTCCTACAAAAGGACTCCGTACATTTTATGTATCCACGGAGGGGCCTCCGAACGTCCAAGGTGTACCACCGACATTCCCAGGGATGAGTTGCCTCAGGACAGAAGTCCGGCAGAATAAGCTCCTGGGCCCTGTGGAACCAGGAGTTCACCTTGGGCAGAAAGGAAGGGTCCAACTGCAGAACAACTGTGTCAGTGTGAAAAATACAAAGATCCTCATGCATTGACAGAGCAGCCAATTTGGATAGTCTCCTGGCAGATGTGATTGCCACTAGAAAAACAACCTTCAGAATAAAAAGACGCAAACTGGTAGACCTAAGGGGCTCAAAGGAGGAACCAGTGAGTGCCTGAAGTACTAAGTTCCAAGAAGAAACTGTGAACCATGGGAGGCCTAAGATTGGTTGCCCCTTTCAGGAAACTCTTAATCCTAGGATGATGACTAAGGGGCTGACTTCCCTCCCCTGTCAAGACCATGGACAAGGCCACTACCTGTCTACAGAGGGTGTTGGGTGACAATCCCTTAGCTAGTCCTGCCTGCAAAAATTCCAGGACCCTTGGGATTGAGGCCCCAACAGGATCCAGACTCTTGTCTGTGCACAAAGTGCAAAACACAACCCAAGTGGAATCATAGATGCAGGTCATTGAAGGGTGCCTAGATGCTTGAATGGTCTCAATCACATCAGCAGGCAGGTTTCCCTCATCAGGATCTCCCAGATGGCCAATTTCAGCCATTGCAGTTCTGGATGCACCACACACCCCTGGCTCAGCACGAGCCTGTCGTCTGGAATCCTCCACAGTCTGGCCACTGAGAAACTGATCAGGTCTGCAAACCACAGGTACCTGGGCCAGTGCAGGGTGATGAGGAGAACTTCCACACATTCCTCCAGTACCTTCCAGATCACCCTGTAAAGAGGAAGGGCAGAAGGCATAGAGAAGCCCGGAGATCAGGGACTGTGAAGGGCATCGACCTGTTCCGCTCTGGGATCCAGGAACCTGGAGAAGAACCTCTAAAGCTGGGCATTGGATGGCTGAGTGGTCCACCACCAGCCTGTCAAACCTCCGGCATATCTCCTTGAACACCTCCGGATGCAGATACCATTCAGACTGATTGATGGTAGTCCTGCTCAACCAATCCACCTGGGGGTTCAACTTCCCAGAAATCTGTTCCTCCTTGATAGACAAAACATTGGACTCTGCCCAACTGCCCAGCACCTCCACTTTGCTTATCAAAAGGCGTGAATGAGTACCCCCCCTGCTGGTTGACATGGGCCTTCTCTGCCACGTCATCTGTCAGAATCAGCACATAGTGGTCTTGAACCTCCTCCTGAAAATGTCACAGCACCAGATGAATGGCCTGCAGTTCTAGCCAGTTGATGCTGTTGCAGGCTTCCTCTGGTGTCCACCTGCCCTGGATCATTCGCCCCTGCAGGTAAACTCCCCAGCGGAACAAGCTGGCGTCCATGATGATTGTCATCCTGGGGGAACTCTCTGAAAATGCAACTGGCAGCTAGGGCATCAGAGGTCAGAGGTCCACCAGGACAGGGATCTGAGAACCTGTGGAAGCAAATGTACCAACCGCCTGGAATGTGCCCTGCCTGCCCTTTGGTGTGGCAACAGGATCCACTGAAGCATCCTGGCATGAAGGTGAGCCCATGGAACTAAGACGATATATGAAAGTATCTTGCCTAGCAGGCAAGACAACGTGTCCAGTGGAATGGAGTGAACAAACCTGACCCACCAAGTTCCAAATGCTGTCTCGCCTGTCCTGGGAAAGGTGAACCCACAAGATTTGGAATCTATAATCACCCCAAGGTGGAGAAGGTGAATGGAGGGGGTGAGGTGACTCTTATCCAGATTGACAGAGAATCTATGGGCCCAGAAAGTCCTGATGATGGTCTGGATATCCACTGTCCCCTGAAGGGGGGAATATGGTTGGATTAAGATATTGTCAAGGTAACACAAAACCCTGACAGGGAGAACCCTAATAGATGCTTCCACCACTGCCAGAATCTTGGTAAAGGTCCTAGGAAGCCAAAGGGCATGGCCCTGTACTGATAATGACGGCCTGCAAACAGGAATCTCAAAAACTTCCTGTGGTCAGGGTGGATAGGGACATGAAGATAAGCCTCCTTCAGGTCCACAGACGACAAAAAATCCCTGTTACGAATGCAACCCAAGATGGTTTGGACAGACTGCATTTTAAAGTGCCCATATGTCACATGGCGGTTGAGTTTTTTAAACCAAGTATGCCCCTCCACACCCTCAAATTCTTGGGCACTAGAAAAAGGATGGAATAAAACCCAAGTCCTTGTTGACCCTCAGGAACTGGCTCAATGGCCTGGATTTGCAAGAGATGTTGGATATCCAGGTCCATCAGACGTCTCTTTTGAGAATTCCTGGGGACAGGACATTGAAGGAAATGAGACCGGGGAGAGAAATTGAACTCAATGGTGTTGAGAACCCAGGCGTCAGAAGAGGTGACTTCCCAATGGGCTGCAAAACATTGCAGATGCCCCCCAATGGGAAGATCAGACTGGGGATTACTTACCCCTGTGGGAGGAGCTATTGTAGCCCCCTCGAAACGATCACTTGGATGGAAAGGAACACTGGCCCATCGCGGGAACCTGTGATAGTTCAGAGCTCTGTGCATACAGACGGTGATAATGTGGAGCCTGGTAGGCAGACTCGGATGAGCGGTAGAATTGCCTCTGCCCGTAAGGGGTGCTCTGTGATCTGGATGCCTGTGCTGTGAAGGCAAGACCTTCCGCTTGTCCTTGGTTTCAGTCAGGATGGGCTCGAGAACCTTGCCAAACAAATTACCTCCCTTATAGGGAACCAACGCCAGTCACCACTTAGAGCAAAGATCGGCCTGCCAGTGCTGGAGCCACAGAAGGCAGTGGGAAGAAATATTAGACGCTAGAGCCCTAGAAGCAAATTTAGTGGTATTCAAGGTAGCTTCAGCCAAATATTTGGTGGCTGCAATGATCTTGTTGATGTCATGGCATAAGCAAGGGGCAATCTGGCCTGTAGCTGGCATAGCCAAATTAGGGTGAATCTATTGAAGAAGGACATGGCTGTAGAGGCCCTGATGGTCCAGGCAGCTGCCTGATGGATTTTACAGCACATCATTTCAGCCTTCTTCTCCTCTGCCCTAAGGGCCTCGCTTACATCAGAGGTCAACAGAGAGGGTGATGACAAGGGCACCACAGGAGTATCAACCTGGGGAAGCTGCAATAGGTCCTCCATAGCCTACGCAGTACCATAAAGTTTGCAATCCACATTGTTAGGAGCTGTCAAGGAACTGGGACTAGGCCATTGGTGCTGAACAACATCCAGAAATAATTTTGGAGACGGAATGGCACATTCCTCCACAATAGGTTCGGAAAACAGACCTTCCTGAGGATCCTAGCCAGACAGTGCCTCTGAGGGAGCAGAAGGCTGGTCCATGTTGGTAGAGGCAATGGCCTTGTACAACAATTATTTGAACAGAGGAAGACAGAACAAACCCACAAATGCAAACCTTTCCGGGATCACCCCTTCATCCTCAGAAAATTCCTGGTCATCTATCTCCCCCTCCTCTCTGATTGATTCTTCACTATGAGCCGAAGAAAGGAGTGAAGTAGCACTTTCCCTGTGTAAGGACTGGCACATGGATGAATGTGGATCCACCCAGGAAGGTTGGGATTGCATAAGACTATGTTGTCTAAAGGTTGAAGCAAACCCTTGAGAAATGGCATGTGAGATGATTTGTCCCAAAACCTGGGATACAACGGGCCCCAGCCCTCTCCAGAGCGGAGCCCTGCAGAAGTTGGAGTGAAGGTTGCCTCTGGGGCTGTAGGCCTAGTGAAAGCTACAGTAGATGGGTTTGGTTCTGATAGAAAGGCCAACGGTAAAAAATGTTCCTCCCTCTAAGGCAGGGGGGAAACAATGGGACCCTGTTCCACTGGGTCTCTAGCAGGCCAACATAAATGCCCTTCCCCAAGAGAATGGTGGGAAAGTTCTAGCAGTGGTGACCTTATCCTGTCTGGAGACAGTTCCTCAGCCTCTGGAACAACTGCCAATTTAGCAGCCTTGGTGAACTGGCGATCTATTGCTATTTGCCTTCTTTCAGAGCCAAGGTGGCGCAGTGGTTAGAGTGCAGCACTGCAGGCTACTTCAACTGACTGCCAGTTCAGCAGTTCAGCAGATCGAATCTCACCAGGCTCAAGGTTGACTCAGCCTTCCATCCTTCCGA
>JANHGD010297042.1:0-10532 GCA_027560375.1 Imantodes cenchoa
AGAATTGGTCTAGCAAATGTTTTGTATGCTCTGGTTAGTAGTGTAATATTGCCAGAGAAGAAGCTATGCAAGATTAGGTTTACAATTCTTAATGCCTTTTTGGTGATATTGTTACAGTGGGCTTTGTCACTTAGATCATTAGATATGAGTACTCCAAGGTCCTTATATAACCCTGTAATAATAATAATAATAATCATCATCATCATCCTGTTGTTCTCCCCATCCCTCTATAGGACATAGCATAATCAAACCTAATGGTTATGGGGAATCACTTTCTGCCAACATGATTGATCTTGAAAATAAACAGATTAGAGGCTGAACATGACAAGAGTTATCACATGACAAAGAGCATCTAGAAATGACTATACAGAGTCAATAGAATAACAGTTCTTCATCTCTTCAGAATCAATTGCTGTGAGCGAGTTGGCACAAAAATAATTCATCAGGAAGCACTTTTGAACTAAGTGAAGGCTTTTCTAATTGGACTTGATACATGCAAGCATGGATCTATTATCTGTAGTACTCTCCAATTTCCAGAAGCCCTGACAGTTTTGAGTTCATATTGTAACCTACATTATGAAAGTTTCCTTCTAATTAATTAGGGTGGATAACTCTTTGGCAATTATTTTTGTTATGGATCATAACAATAAAAAAGTCAATGTAAAGCTGTTAAAGGAGTGATAGGACAACATGCAATAGCAGTGCCTTATTGAGATGAATTAAATATTGTGAGAATAGCCCCTTCTAGTATCTAAATATAAATACCACACACAGAACTGTTCAAAGCACACAGAGAAGTTCCCAGAGGATGGGATCCAGCATGAATCCGAAAGTTCGGAAGACAAAACCTCTGGTCCCAGTGACCAACCCAGATTGGATCCTGCAACATTATCCTTATATTCACTGTCAACTCGCAAAGCATCTCTGGCCTGCTCTCGAGTTGCCATAGGCAAGGGGGATGGGAAAACGAACTTCGCAGCTGTATCAAGGAGCTGGTATCTCAGTCAAAACAGAGCACGTTCCAACTGATAAGCCGAGGCCGTCTCCATGGAAACCCACAGTGGCCAGAGAGGAGTGATCTCTACAACCTGTGAAATTGCGTTAGAGAATGTGACTGATGACACATCTAGGGGGAAGGGGGGGAACAAGGTCTGAGCGGAGACGTAAATTAAGTGAAGTCAGAGTTGGCTTCATTTGATCCATGCTGACATGAAGCTCCTAATAAATGACTGGATTTCTTTTGAAGCCTGGCATAAGGCTCATGATTTAATTAGGGCATCAGTCGGAACCTTGACATTCACCTTCATTCCTTTCAGCATTTTTCCACCAGGCTTCTCAGATAGAAAATTAACATTTTCTCCAAGATTTGTTCCTGCTCACATAGGCAAGAATGAGATCCCCCTGTACCACTCCTGGCCCTGCTACAAGAATCTTTTGGTGGAACTTGAAGAAATCTACAGGTGAAATAAAACAACTGGTCTGTGCCAGACCTCAGCAAAGGAAAAACAGAGGTTGTTATCCTTGCAGCCCAGATTAGAGTTGTAAACATTCCCCAAACCAAAAAGTGAATATAGGTAATATTGAATCAGAGATTCCTGTTCCATCCCGCTAACTACGGTATCATAGATATTTCCAGCAAGCAAACTAAGGTGCCAGTTCATACAGTCACATTCTTCTGGGACATGATTCAGTGTGCATATGTGCGCTCATACACATGTGCATGTGCCAAATCAATTGGCCATCTTCTGAATCCAGCCCAGAAGAGGTTGAGTTTCATTAATAGGCTCTGATAAACTTGTGTTGGATCACAGAGCTTTCCTACTTACGGCCAATAGTCTTGTAGACTCTGCAGTCTTTATTGATAGATTTCCTTAATAAGCCCACTTCACACAGTGCCTCATCTGACAACAAGGTGTATGCAGAACACAATTTCCCACTGTAAAAGTGGGACTCTCTCTTGTCTTTAGATTACCAGGTCAAGAAGCCATCTAAAATCTGTGTAAAGCAATAAATTGTTACACCTAGGAGGACTTTCTACTGCATGCTAAAACAGCTTATCATAGTCAATTATCACCTGAGTCCAGAAATCATGCTTGGGTCTCTCTGGCTCATGACTTCACTTTGTTAAAAGTATATTCATTTATGTTTATCATCCACCCAGAAAAAAATAAACAAATTTTTTCCTCATAAATTTATGAGGAAATAGTGATTGGAATATCTGCTGAGAAATATTCATTATCTGCAAGAAAGAACTTACGAGATCAAAAAATAGACAAAATAATAGAAAACAACAAAAATGACTTTAAAATTCAAACAGGAAAATGTCTTGCACACAACACTCTAGACTTACCAATTGTTGATCAGAAAGACAAAGAAGTCTGGATAGTGGATATGGCAGTTCCTGGAGACAGCAGACTAGAAAAGAAAGAACTGGAGAAATTAACAAAGTATAAAAATCTGCAAATAGAAGTAGAACTATTATGACAAAAGAAAGCAAAGATAGAGCCAATAGTAACAGGCGCCTCGGGTGCAATTTCAAAATATCTGAAGTACCACTTGAACCCCATTGGCAATGACAAAATCACCATCAATCAATGGCAGAAGTTAGCATGACTTGGAACACCTTACACCCAATGATGATCCATTTCAAATTATTAATCAATAACATCTGCTCATCCCAAGTCCTTGAGAAGGACTCAATTGATGGAGAGAAATGCCAAATTGAGTCTAGGCATCTGGCTGACTGCACGACCACCCAAAATAATAATAATTCATTCTCAAGCATGTCTCTGAAGGAAGTCCCAAAGGGAAGCCATTCAAGGGCTGAAGTTGGCAGAGCAGAAAGCAAAGCATTTCAAACTATATTAGAAGCATTGTGTATAAAACCTTGGGGCAGACAAATCTATATAAAGGGCTTGATCTCTGCGTTCTGCATCAGGCAGAATTTCTGCATATAGATCATTTCCATACTGTCTGCACTAAAGCAGCTTATCTAGCAGTATTGAGTCCTTGAAGTGTCTGCTGTTACACAGTTTCTGAATAAGTGCTTGTGTTTCTGGAAGAACAGAAATGTGTAGTTGTACCTGTCCTGAAATCTGACAGTAAGGGAGTGTCAGAAACAGAAAAGAGGGAAGGTGACACGTATGGAAAAAAAAACCGCCAGGTAACAAGAACCTAATGGAGAGAGGAGGAATGACTGAAAAGTGGCATGTGAAGGAATTCATACCTGGCCTTTGGCATGAGAGAGGAATGAGCAAACTGTTAAGGGGAGACTTTCAGAAAAAAAAGATAAAGTCTTGAGAAAGTGGAAGAACTCTAGTTCCCACCTTGCTATTGTTTGATATAATATGAATCAGAAGGAAAGTTATGATTCTAGTCTTCTACCCTATAATTAAAAACAACATGTCTGCTTCTTGACATACTTGTTTCTTAACATTCCTATCTCAAAAGCCAGAAGTGGGTTCCTCCCAATTCAGACCGGTTCTATGGAACTGATAGTAACTTGGCAGCCTGGATCGCTGCCGGTTCCAGTGACCCAGGCCGCCAAGTTACTATCAGTTCCATACTATCGGTCACTGCCGATTCCAGCAACCCAGGCCTGCTATGCCCCCGAACTGGCTCTCTAAAAACCATTTGTGTGCACACGGCGTGTCAGGAAGCAAACCGGCAGTGAGGTAAGCCAAAACCCACCTCTGTCGAAGGCCTAACATCAGTCATGAAAACCTATCAAGATATCCCTCTGTTCCATGTTATCCTAAACAAAATCAAGCCAGTGATTTGAATGTCTATGGAGATTCAGTCATCCAGGTCATGGTTGTCCCAAAGAGGCTTTTTCAAAAGGCAATTTGGACTTTCTTTATTTTTCCTTAAAGACTAAAATTCATTGAAGAAGCTTCTTGGATGAGAAGCAAAACATCAGGAAAAACAAAGACAATCTAGTTGCCTTTTGAAAACGCACCTTTGGAACCAGCTATGTTGAGTTTCTTTCTCATGCTCTTTCTATGGATGGTGTATTGTCTTTTCAGCCATGTTCACTGTTCAATTTTTGCTATCTCCACCAGATCCTACTAAATATTTCACTTTACAAGGCTTGGATGCTTCAACACTTACTTCTTTCTGTAACGGATAAAGATCATTTATTATCTGAAGCTAGTTTGGATTATTCTTACCCTGGGGAAGATTTAGTGTAGCAGCAACATTTATGAGTATGTACTTTTTCAGGCCTTCTTATTGACTTGCATGAAAAGAAAAATCATACCAAAACTGAAAATGCTGGAAACAGAATTTTTGTTCTACATACAGTACTGTATGTGTGGGCATATCTAATCTTAAGATTGGATGTTCATAAATAAATAAACACAAACACACACACACACACACACTTCCAACCAAAAAGTATTTTGATTAGATTCTTTTGAAGTTCATAACACACACTGCATGTCTTGTAAGAAAGATGTGTTTGCATATAATTTCAAAAAAATAATAATGGCCAGATCTAGGAAAATACTGTTGAACAATTTGTTAGGGAGCTATAAAATGAAGCTAACTATTGTGAATTTGGTTCCAGAACTGATGAAATGGAAAGGGGTGAAATTATATTTAGGATGAAAGATGAGAGAATAAAGGAAAGAGTTCGGGGAGAGCATTATTTCACTCTAGAAAAAGTAACTGGTATATGCCATACAGCTGAAGTAATGAGAACTGGGTAATTACAATAACACCTTTCAAGGAACTACTTAAACTACCCATCCATGAAAGAGAATGTGAAAGGATTCTCATAAAGATGGCAGAATCTGAAAAATTACAATCAAGGATATATAATAACAAATCAGAGAAAACCAAGAGCTCCCATTGTGAGAAACTAGGTCATCTTTAGAACTGTTCTGTACTTGAGAAGATTTGCAATAAATAGGGCAAAGAAGATAGAAATCCTGAGCCAGGTATAAGTTATCTGCAATGGTTTAGACAAACTGGACAAACTGTACATTTTAATGAATCCTTACGTGAACAGAAGCCGAGTCAACCTCAAAATCATACAAAATTAAATACTTTGTGCAAACCTGAATGCTTATTATACAATACCTTCATATTCCTGTTTTCTTAGTTTGAATCTATAAACAATTGCACATAAACAGTATATATATATTCAGATTGTAATCTCTGTTCACAATGTAAGTGAGGAAGCAGATAATATTTTTATTTATTACATTTATATATAATATTGAGTAAGGCTGTAGAAGACTTTAGCTTCAGTCGGATGGAAGCACTTCAAGACATGTGAAAATGTGAACACAGATCTGTGAGCCTCTTTTGAAAACAACCATGTCTTTTTCCAGGATCACATATCTGCAAATGAATTGCAGACAAGGGCTCTACCACTTCAATATGTTGGCATAATGGGAGAAGGCGTGGCTTGTGCCGCAGCGCCACGGAGTTCCCCCTCGTCCGTAGGGGGTTCTCTGATACCCATGCCGTTTGGAGACCCGGCTTTGCAAGCCGGGTCAGATCCACCCAGAAAGGGGTGGTGGAAAACAAGGGCACCTGTCGGTGAGCCTGGGGGGGTTGCAAACTCCCCAGGAGCCGGCTCAGACCCCTCGGCCAGCGGCGACAGGGAAACGACGCGACAGCGTTGTCCTAGCCGTGGCTGCCACAACGCAGGGATTGTTCGCTAAGCTTGAAGTTGGAGTCATCTGGGATGGAGGAGCTACAATATATTACTGAAGAAGCTGAAGGGATCGAGGCCGGTGAGTGAAGAAATTGCCAAAAAAAGACTTTTTAAACAGAGAAAAGCGGATGACCGGGGAGATAAAAGGACCAGAAATTAAGAAGCGGCCATTTTAAAAGGAGGACACAATCGATTTGGAAAAACACCAGAAAAAAAATACAACTAAAGCCCAGTTTATATAAGATCAGAATCTTGGAATACCAGAGCAGATCTTCTGGGGAAATTATCTTTTAAATTAAAGAACAAAAAGACTTTACAAAAGAGGGAACGGGAAAGTGGAGTTGAAACTCGGATAGAAGACATTATGTGGTGGTGGGAGATTGCATAACAACTGTGGAACTATCGTTTGAGAGGGAAAAAAATAGACTTGGACTTTGGACAATCAGGTGAAATTCAAAAACTTTAAGACTAAATCATGGAGGAAATTGACAAGGAAGACATAATTGGATTTCTTAAAAGTGCACTTAATGAACTGAGAAGATCGTTGGGAATGGAAATAAGAGATACACAAACTGAGGGAACCAACAAGATGGAGGGGGAAGAGGAAGAAAGGAAGACAGAAGACATGGAGAAGGAGAGATTGATTAATGATTATGTTGAAGAAGATGATGAAATTTACAATGACTCTATTGGGGTCCACAATGATGAAAAAGATATTAAACATAATCATATTCAGTTCTGTGATGATGGGTTTGCAATGCAAAAGATTAAAGAAGGAAAGGGAAATTTAAGAGGCAGAGGGAGAGATTGGGGAAAGAAAATTAATTTGCAAAAGAAGATAAAGAAGAAGGGAAGGAGGTGGGGGGAGGGAAGAAGGAGAAAAAATAGATATAAAAAGGAATTTGTGGCGAAGGCAAAGGAAAATGGATGAAGGGAGGTGGAATGTAATTGAAATAACTTTCTTTTTCCTTCTTGAATTGTTTTTCTCCCTTTTTTTCTTTCTTTGTTGTTTTTTTTCTCTTTTTCTTCTCTTTCCTACTTATTATAAATATGAAATAGTCTTAGATCAAATTGTAAGAAGAATGACAATATTTTAGAACTTTAGAATTTATTATAAATATCTTTCTGCATTTATTTGCTCTTCTTTTGTTTAAGAGGGTTAAAAACCATTCATTATAAAATTTACTAATAATAATGCTGTATGTTAGTTAGGTATATTAGTAAAGGGAATGAGTATACTTCTGGATGTTTTACTATAAGTAATTTTTAAATTTTTAATTTTTAAATGAAGATATAAAATGGGTATAATGGGGGGGAAATGAATACTTATCATTAGTCTTTTGTTTTTTCTTTGTTTGCCTTCTCCTATATTTACTTTTTGTGCTTATTGAATGTATTTTTTTTTTAGTAATGTATCTTAATAAGAGATGGAGATAGATGTATTTGGGAAAGTTACCACAGAAAGATCTGCAGAATGAATTTATTTACAACAAATAGATATTATAGGATGATTTTATGGGATATTTAGTTATAGTGAGATTGTTGATAAGAAAAATTTAGCGATGAATTAAAAAAAAAGAAAGGGGTGGAAGCAAGGTGGCATAAATTTTAAGATGAAAGAATGGCCAATTCTTTTACATGTTGTTTTTAGAAAAAATGTTTAAATAGAGCAATTAAGGGGAACTTTTTTTTATAATTGCATCGGTGGAGATCCCAGAAGACAAAATGAGATTTTTTTTTCTTTTCTTTTTTTTTTAAGAAGCGAGTGGGTTTTTGATAAAAAATACCTGAAATAATGTTGTATACGAGAAAATTAATGATTTAATGTATAACTATAATTATGTATTAGATTGTAAGGTGGTAATAACCTAAGGTATTTTGAGTTCTGTACTAGAGTATAATAAAAATAAAAAATTCTTTCAGAAAAAACTGGGTAGATCAAACTGGACTGATTTGTCTTTTTAAAAAAAAACATTTTAAAAGCAGTCTTGCATATTACAGCAAATGTGGGGTATTTATCATTCTCCAGATGTTGCTGGATGAAATATCTGAGGAACAGATGAGGAAAAGCAGGATGATAATCATCATCATCATCTTCCTCCTCTTCTTCCTCCCCCTCCTCCTCTTCTTTTTTTCCTCCTCCTCCCTCCATCATCATCATCATCATCATCATCATCATCATCATCATCATGCAATGGTTAAAGTGCAGTATGGTAGGCAAACTCTGCCCACAGCTGCAGTTCGATCCTCATAGGGGCTCAAGGTTGAGTCAGTCTTCTATCCCTCCGACGTCGGTAAAACGAGGATCCAGATTATTGGGGGCAATGTGCAAAATAATGCTTACATTGTAAACCACCCAGAGTATGCTGTAAAGGGCTCTGGGGTGGTATATAAGCCTAAATGCTATTGCTATTATAGCCACTGTGCTTCCCTCCTTGCTGTAAGGGCATAAATCTCACTTAACCTTGCATATGGAGAACGGAGTACCAAGAATTCTGGAATGAAATTATACAAATTTCTGTCCTATTCTTGGCTACTGGATTACATGACTCTATGCCCCAACAGTTTACAATCTGTCTTATATTCCCTCATCAAGCTCTCCCTTCTCTCTTGGCGCAGATTTTTTGAGTTCTACTCAATTGTCTGGTTTGCTTAGAAACAAAACATGTAATAGGACCTTAACCACAGCCTATTTACATTTATGTTCCTCTGACTGAAATTCGTTTTAAGTAAGCTTAAGAAAACTGGGCTCACATACCAGGACTCCAATTTATTTAAAAAACAGGAATGAGAGCAGCACCTGCCTCAATGATATTCCTTCCCTTTTCTCCACATTCAGGAATATTTTTGCCTTGTTTTAGGGCTGTAGTAACTCATTTGGGTAGCAAGCCCCAACCATTAACATCGATTTCACACATATTAAGTCTTGATTTCCTCATTTCTCTAAGTTTGTTCTTGTTTCTAACAATGGCTCCTTACAGCACAATTCTGCAGCTACTGTACCTTCATCCATATTCCCACTAACACTACCAACTTTCTTTAGTCTTACATCTATTCTATTCCAGCAATAGCAAGAATTGAATGGGTTTTAATGCTTCCTTAGTTCTTTCTGAATAGTCCTAATATTGTAGACTGTCAGGGATCTTTTACTTTAGGGGTTCCTTATTCTATAAGGTGATTTTAGAAAGCTTTATAGTATAAGTATTCTATACATTGAGCCGAGATGGCGCAGTGGTTAGAGTGCAGTACTGCAGGCTACTTCAACTGACCGCTAGTTCAGCAGTTCAAATCTCACCGGCTCAAGGTTGACTCCATCCTTCCATCCTACCAAGGTGTGTAAAATGGGGACCCATTGTTGGGGGCAATATGCTGATTCTGTAAAACGCTTAGAGAGGGCTGTAAAGCACTGTGAAGTGGTATATAAGCCTAAGTGCTATTGCTATTTTGGAAAAGTGAACTATGTGTTTGAAGCATGATTGTTACAGAAATTTAAAAGCACTGAGTTATTTAATGGATTTTGATATTTGTACAGTTTATTATGGTCATTGTTCAGTAATCATACTTTAATGTACATTCGGGAAAAAATTCAAATCAGTCAGCGAGAGTCAGTTTTAAATAACTTATTTTAAATGAGGCTGTGAAATTCCTCTTATAGATTCCAAGATTCTGTGTTATCCCAGACTGGTATTAAAGTGACTACACTGACATTTGTATAGGTTTTGCTCCTTTAATCTTGCTCAGCAGCCGGAGGATTGATAATAATAATGGCAACTGACGAATATATCTTTGAGAAACATTTTCTTCATCTCAAATATGTGATTTAAACATTTCTTTGTTTATGCATATAAATAACAAATGAATATAGATCTAAGCATGACCAATTTGATTGTTTACAAAATAAATTTAAAACATTTGAAGATATACACTGGTATTAGTTCATGGCCTATTGTGAGAGATGACTATCAAAAGAAAGTGGATGTTTGTTTCCTCTTTTATGTCAGGAGAAGCATAAAGGTAAATTGAGTGCGATATAGAGTATTTAAGTGAGGTAATACAAGAAAAATAGTGAATTGAATGCTGAAAGACTACAAATTGGGTACAGAAGTGAATTACTAACATGAAAGATGCATCTTTAGGAACATGGAGAAAATGAGATTTGAATTCAAAAGAACTATATGAAGAGAAAATTAATGGGGAAGAAGAAAACTAAAAAAGTCATTGGTAGAATTGAGCTTCTCAAAAGACAAACGTGCAGGGTTTAAACACTAAAAGGTAGTGAATGGAGCAGTTTGTTGACATGGCAGCAACGACAATGCAGTGGTGGGTTGGGCAGTGGTGTTGATTTTAACAGATTTCTGCATTCCTATGTTGTGAAGTTCAAACTTAGAAATGACATACCCAGAATATTGTTCTTTAGTAAGGCAGGACCTCACACCCTCACATCTGATCACTTTCCCATTGATTAGAATCCCTGACTCTTCTTCAAATGAACTGATAATCCTAGAGGTTCATATGCTTTTGCCACACACAAATATGTAGCTTTGGATCATTTTCCTTAACAAACCAATGAACAATTTAAATATTTTTTACTCATTTAATTGGTTTCTCTTTATTTAGATTTAGAACTTGTGTGGAAAACAGAACATGTTTGAAGTCATATTTATTAGCAGAAACACTGAAAATTTGAAAGGATTCACAAAATTTTCAGCAGCCCTGTATATCTAACGCAGAGGTCTTCAAACTTGGCAACTTTAAGACTTGTGGATTTCAACTCCCAGAATTCTCCAGCCAGAATAGCATAGCTGGCTGGAGAATTCTGGGAGTTGAAGTCCACAAGTCTTAAAGTTGCCAAGTTTGGGGACCCCTG
>JANHGD010298588.1:0-10526 GCA_027560375.1 Imantodes cenchoa
AATAAATAAATAAATAAATAAATAAATCTATCTATCTATCTATCTATCTATCTATCTATCTATCTATCTATCTATCTCTTGGCTTCTTCTCAGTTCGGCCTTTGACTCTTCCATGTCTCTTGTACTCTATCAAATCTAACTCCACATTTGTCACCACCTGGTACCATGTGTGGATATTGTCTGGTAGGCTGTGGGACATGCAGGCATGGTACATCTCTCAGTTCAGGCCATCATGAAAGTAGTATTCCAGCAACTGCAGTGGCCCCTCAGCTTCCCAGCTAGGCTCCAAAATGCATGGATGTACTCAGTCATTGGCCTGCTCCCCTGTTTGATGACTTGGATCTCGGACTCCACTATGAACTGGGTGTGGAGTTTGTCCAGGAAGGGCATCAAAATTCTCCAGCTCGGGAGCCCCCTTGCCTCTGATGGGTTTTGCAATTGATGATTGCCAGGGTTGAAGGTAGCTGGATGGCTTCCAGCAATTCTGAGACTAAAGCTACATGGATATTGGTTGTCCAATGGATGTCAGGAATTCCCATTGCTTTCATAGAGCCCCCATTGTATGGCATACTCCAAATGCATACCTAGACCTAGTGTATATATAAGTAGACTGGTCTGCAGCAGCTTCACACACTTTCTTTAAGGCAGAAAGCTCAGCTGCTTGAGCACTGTAGTATGGTGAGGAAGCCCAAACTGTCTCTTGTAGGGAAACAACTGCAGCTCCTGAGACCCATATCCTCTCGTGCAAGTATGATGAACCTTCTGTAAAAAGTTCTATATCTGGGTTCTGCAGGGGAACATCTGTTAGATCATGTCAGGATAATACTACATCATGGACTAAGTGACGGGGTTAGCACTGGGGTAAGGAAATAGAGGCGAGGTCTGTCTTCAGTATCTGGGAGAAAAGGATGGGTGATTTGGTGTAGCCTTGAGGCAAACAAGTCCAGGTATATTGTTGATCCTCCCAAGTAAAGGCAAACAGGTATTGGGAGGAAGGGTCAACTGGAGTGCTGAAGAACACTGCACAAAGATCCACTATTGTAAAGTAGGTGGCTGATGCCAGCACTTTGGTGATTATTGTAGCCAGGTTTGGCACAACTGGGGCTCTGGGTATCACGTGACTGTTGATAAATCTTAGATCATGTATGAAGCAGAATAGGCTTACCATCTGGGTCTAGCCATGACTTTCTAACTGGGAAGACAGGAGTGTTGCCAGATGCATGGGGAGGTGCATCTGTGGAGGATTCCTTGCTCTAGATATGCTTTAATCAGTTTCCTGATGGGTTCGATTGCCTCATCCGGAATCTGATACTGAGGAATGCAAGGTGGTGGCCCTTCCTTAACCCAGATTCTAACAGGAGTGACTCCCTTCAGTAGTCCTACTTCAGTGGCATCCCACCCCCACAAGGAAGAGGGAAAATCCCTTAGCTCTACATGTAGCTGGTTTTTCTCTGTGACTAGGAATTGTGTGTGCTTTATTGGAATGTCCAGTGTGAGGTGGGCTTGGTTACATTAATGGTAGCCCCATGTTTGCAGGTCTCTGTCCATGAGGGACAGTAGGAATTGAGGGCAGACAGTGAAAAGAGTGGTCTAGTGAGAAGGGGGCAATTTCTACCCTCATGTCGTTAGTAAATTCTACAGGGATAATTTTTCCTCCAACCCCTATGATGGTGTCTTAAGCCCCTGGAACTACTGAGCCTCTAAAAGGGGACTTGGTGATGAGGGATGATGTGGCTCTGGTATCCACCAGGCACTTATACTCCTTTCCCCCTATAGTAATGGTGATTAGGGGACCTTCAGGGCCGTTCCTTAGAGGAATGACAAGGCCAGTGAAGATGGCCTGGAACTCTGCCACTTCCTCTTCTATTTGAAACTCATCTTCATATTACTCATCCTGGGGTTTCCCCTAGCTGTTTGTTTGAGAGAGGTTTCTCTTAGAAATGGGGCCCTGGGTGAGTTGTTGGGATTTTGGACAATCTAGAAATTGGATAAAGAAATATAATGAAACAAAAATGAAATAGTCACAAAATATGGAACATTCTAATGAAAACCAAGACTCTCCTAATCCAAGTACGCTTTGAATTCAGTCACTGTCACAGCTTCTTTTAACTACACCCAATTTAATGGGCTCCAAACACAAAAGAGCCAACAATACAATGCACACACAAGCATTCCCAAGTTATTACTCATTAATCACCACTACTCCATTTTTCCCCACTGCTACAACTACTTCTTGTGAGTTCTACTATGCTACTTAGCCTGTAATTTGCTTTTTTTCGTAGGCAATAACAACATAACTTGTTCTCCTACATTCAATTGCTTTGTCTTTAAATCTTGATCATAATGTCCTTTTTAGCCTTCACTGGCTGCCCTTAAATGTTCCTGGGCAATATGTCCTAGGGTTTTTAACATATTCCTCTGCATTAATATATATTTGATTAAGTTCTTAGGTCCTTCTACGTTTTCACACCAGCTTTTCTTAATAATGTCTTAAAGCCTTTGAAATTGTCTTCCACAAAGTAACTCAAAAGGACTCAGTCCCAAGACTCTCTGGGGAATTTCCCTATACAGAAACAATAAGCAGCCATGTATCCCAGTGTTTTGAGTCTTGGCATGGCATATTTTTTAAGCACAGCTTTTAGGGTCTGGTTCATTCTCTCCATAAGAATCTGCCTATGGATTATAAGGTACACAACCCTTTTATTCATATCTGCATATAAATATTTTAGCAATGTTGTTTCGAAATCGGATTCTTGATCTGCTCTCATTTGGTATGCCTACCCTACTAAAGTTCTTAATCTTAGCTCCTCTGCTTTTCTTTGGCCATCATATTTCTTAATAGAACTGCTTTAGGATACCGAATTGCATAATTGCAGACAACTAGAATATACCCATTTCCTTTACTAGGTTATGGTAAAGGGATTACAGTGTTCATAGCTAACCTACAGAATGGAATAGGGATTACTCTTTCCATAGAACTTTATTTCCTTAGACTGGATTCTTGTGATTACTCCCACTAGTTTCCTTCTTTAATTCTTTTTTTCCTTCAGTCCAACCTACAGGAAGTGGAAAATCTGTTCCAATCATCAGGTTACATGGTAAGTTAAGGATTACTCCTACCATAAGTCATTTTCCTTACTTCCTCTTTTACAGCTTCAGGTGTTGAGGGAGATACAAAATTCCTACCACCATTACCTGGTCATTTCCCTTTACTTGCACTCTGACTTTAACCAATGAGACCATTCCAGTCTGCCCAAATACACTTGTAAGAGACTCTTTCCCCTTAGATACTGACTTTTTTTAACTAAATGAGGATGTACTAACATTCCCAGTATCTACTAAGCCTCTAAAAGTTACTCCATTAATTTTTGGTGGGATCATAATTTTTCTCCGTAGAGAGGGTTGCTCTCAGTTCACAGATATTTGTACAGGGACACTGGCATTTTGGTGGGAGGAAGGGAGGAGGAATGGAGTGATCTGTATACGAAGTTTCTGTTTCTGTTTTCCTGCAATGATGTAGTATGGGAGGGGTTTGGTTAGCATTGCTTTAAATAGCTGGTTTTAAGTAAGTAGCTTCCGTTCTTGCCTAGATCTCTTGTTATCACAAACCTTTAAATAAAAGCTCCTTTTGGAACAACTGCAGTTTCAAAAGTCCTGCTTTCTTGGGAAGATTGGAGAGGCAAGAGCTTACACTTGCATTCTTTTGCAGAAATTCCGATTTTTGTTTGTTTTTTTACATTTTTGTGACAAATGTTAATTTTCCCCACAGTTGTAACAACTATAGGTCTCTCTCTGACTTCCCAATGCCCTCCTTTCATTTGAGCAGGAACTAAAGGCATATTTTTTTACTACTGTCACCTTTATTCCTTCCAGCTCCTTAGAGTTCCGGCTTTCTGGATCAGGGTTTTTCTAAACTAGAAAAATGTGGAATAGACAACATCACCACCAAACAAACCATACTCAATGAGTAGTCCTTAATGGTAAGAATAGCCAATACCCCAAAATACAAGTTCAGGATCCAAAAAGATCTTGACAAACTTGAACAATGGGCCCTATCCAGCAAAATGAATTTTAATGTGGAGAAAAGCAAAGTTTTACATTTAGGCAAGAAAAATCAAAGGTTAAGTACAGATTAGGTGAGCCCTGGCTCAAAAACAGTAACTGTGAGAGGTATCCTGGAGTCCTAGTGGATGATCACTTGAATATGAGCCAGCAGTGTGGAGCAGCAGCCAAAAAAACTAATACAATCCAGGGTTGTATAAAAAAATCAAGATCACATGAAGTATTAGTACCACTTTATAAAACTGTAGTAAGACCACATCTGGAATACTGCAACCAATTTTGGTCACCACACTACAAAAAAGATGCCAAGACTTCAGAAAAAGTTCAGAGAAGAGCAACTAAGATAATCAAAGACCTGGAGACTAAACCATATGAAGAATGTCTACAGGTTCGGGGTTTGGCTAGTCTAAAGACAAGAAGAAGGGGGGTTGTACTTACCGTGATACGCTTCTTCTCGTAGGGTGGAACTATCAGCCAGGATAGGTTTGACTTCGTCCAATCAGATATGACTGAGTCTGAATAATTAAAATGGCTGGGGGCACTTCTGCTTCACATACCCAGTTAATGAAGAAGACCGAAGAAGTACAGACTCAAAATGTGGTCATAAACACTAGGAATGTCTCCAACTTTATTAACACAAGGAAAAATTCAGGCAAATAACCGAAAAATGCCCCTAGAACTGAGGCCAATACGAATACCCCTAGAAATGAGGCCATACGTACCATCAGAAGTGACCCCCTGAAACAGAACTAGGGAGGGACTGGCTGATAATTCCACCCTACGAGAAGGAGCGTATCACGGTAAGTACAACGCCCCTTCTCCATAGTGGGTGGAACTATCAGCCAGGATGGGACATACCCAAGCTGGATGTCCTAGGGCGGGAGAACCTATTCGGAAACCCCACTTTGAGTACCAGCTAAAAGTACTCTGCGACCGAAGGAAGCATCCTCCACTGCGAATTCGTCAATCCTGTAGTGTCTGATGAATTGAAGCGGGGAAGCCCAAGTCGCTGCCTTGCAGACTTCCTCGAGGGAAGCCCTTGACCTCCAGGCAGCTGAGGTGGCCGTGCTCCTGGTGGAGTGGGCCATGATACCCGATGGCTTGGGGAGACCCCGAGCAGCATAGGCTGAGGATATGGCTGCTCGTATCCAACGACCTATCGTGGATGGTGACATCTCATTCCCCAGGGAAGATGGATGGAATGAGATAAAGAGAGCCTCCGACTTCCGAACGGAAGCCATGCGGTCGATATACATGGTGATGGCCCGTCGTAGATCTAACCTGTGCCATCTGCGTTCCTCCTCCGAGGAAGGATGAGGAAAGAAGGTAGGTAGGACTATTTCCTGTGCCCTATGGAACCAGGAATTCACCTTAGGGAGGAAAATGGGGTCCAGACGGAGCACCACCTTTTCCCTATGCAGAATGCAGAGATCCGCCCTAACCAACAGGGCCGACAACTCGGAGATCCGCCTGGCCGACGTGATGGCGACCAGGAAGACCACTTTGTAGGTCAGCTGTCGTAGGGGAATCCTGCGGAGTGGTTCGTAGGGAACCTTGGTCAAGACATCTAAAACCAGAGAGAGGTCCCAGGAGAGAAACCTATGTACCGTTGGGGGGCAGATATTGCGAGCCCCCCGCAGAAACTGTCTGATCTCCGGAATATGACCTAGAGAGGGAGCCTCCCCAAAGGAGATCTTCGAGGAGAGGGCAGCTACCTGCCGGCGGAGGGTATTAGGACGAAGACCCTTATCTAGACCATCCTGCAGGAATTCCAATATCCGTTGGACAGGAATCCCCGAGGTGGAACAGCCGGCTCGCGAACACCAAGCGCTGAACACGCACCAGGTAGAGGCGTATATCCTCTGCGTGGATGGCCGCCGGGAAGCCAGCATGGTTGAGATAACCCTACGATCGAACTGGCGTTCGACTAAGGAGCCCCGCTCAACCGCCAAGCGGTCAGTCTCAGCCACGCCGGGTCTGGGTGAAGAAGAGACCCCTGGGAGAGAGAATCCTGCCAGACTGGGAGGACCCACGCGGGAGCCACGGACAGCTGTTGGAGGTCCGCAAACCATGGCTGGCGTGGCCAATGGGGCGCTACCAGAACCACTTCTGCCTGTTCCAGGATTACTTTTCGAATTACCTTGGATAGGATGGGAAAGGGAGGAAAGGCGTACAGAAGCCCTCTGGGCCAAGGGACTCTGAGGGCATTGCACGCCTCTGTCCCCGGGCTGTTGTACTGGGAATAGAACCTGGGAAGCTGGCTGTTGTGCCTGGTGGCAAAAAGGTCCAGTAGTGGGAGCCCAAACCTGTCCACAATGCCCTGGAAGATGGTCCTGTGTAGTCGCCATTCCTCTGGCTGGCTGGATGATCTGCTCAGCCAGTCCACTGTGGTATTGTCCACTCCTGCTATGTGGTCCGCTGTTAAAGACAGCAGGTTGCGTTCCGCCCAGCGACAGAGTCGGCGGGCCTCCGTCATGAGGGGGAGAGATCAAGTGCCTCCCTGTCAGACCACGTGTGCCTTGGCAGTCATGTTGTCCGTGAGGACCAGCACATGGCGCCCGACAAGGTGAGGCTCGAAAGCCCTGAGGGCTAGATGAATGGCCCGGAGTTCGAGCCAGTTGATGGGGTGACTCGATTCTGACGGGGTCCATGTACCCTGAGCAAAGTGCTCTCGAAGATGAGCTCCCCACCCCAGCAGGCTGGCGTCCATCATGACCAGTTCACAGGTTGGATCCGAGTACAGGCACCCCCGCGATGTAGCCAAAGACATCCACCATCGAAGGGAGTTCCGGACTCGAGAGGGAACCCGGATTCGACGCCTGGAATTGCTGCACTTCGCCTTCTGAAATGGCAAGAGAAGCCATTGTAGGTCCCGCGAGTGCAGACGTGCCCATTGTACGATGAAAAAGGCTGACACCATCTTCCCCAGCAAGGAAGACAGGAGACACACCGGAGCTTCCTGGAGCCGGAGTACCTGAGACGCGATGTCCCTAATACTGGCCTGTCGGTCAGGGGAGAGGAACACCCTGCACTCACGGGAGTCAATGACTGCTCCCAGGTGTAAAATGCGCGTGACTGGTTGGAGGTGACTCTTGTCGATGTTGATGGAGAACCCTAGCTGCGTTAGGGTGTCCATGGCTAGGTGCAGATGTTGCATGGCCAATTGGTGACTGGAACCTAGGACCACAATGTCATCCAGGTAGCAGTGCAAGCGCACCCCCTCAGACCTCAGATGCGCCGCTAGTGCTGCCAACACCTTCGTGAAGACACGAGGGGCGGAGGAGAGGCCAAAGGGAAGGGCCCGGTATTGGTACTGCCTACCTGCATAACTGAACCTAAGGAATTGACAGTGATCCCGATGAATGGGAAGGTGGAGGTAAGCCTCCATTAAATCAATTGAGACCATGAAGTCCCCCTGACGGATACAGTTCAAAATGGAGAATAAGGAGTGCATCTTGAACCTGCGCTCTTTGACAAATCGGTTGAGGCACTTGAGGTCCAAGATGGCCCTCCAGCCACCCGAGGCCTTCAGCACAACAAATAAGATAGAAAAAAAGCCGAGGCCTATTTGATCCGGGGGAACCGGCTGAATTGCCCTAATGGCCAATAGGTGCCCCACTGCTTCATCCATAAGAGCTCATTTTGTTGGGTCTTTGGAAACCCGACAAGTCTGGAAGGAGGAAGGACCTAAATTCTAGACAAAGGCTACTGGTCACTGTTTCGAGAACCCACTGGTCCTGGATAATTGCCTTCCAAAGGTGGGAATACACGGACAGGCGGCCCCCTATAAGAAGGACAGGTAGTGATTCATCTGGGGCGTCGCTGATGGCGACCCCCACCCCCCTGAAAGGGCTTCTTTGATTGTCTAGGGCGTTGGTATCTATCCTGTCCCTGTCTGGGACGATATGGATACTGACCTGCCCCCTGCTGGGTCGGAGGAGCCAAGGGCTCCGGAGCGTGGTAAGGCTTGCAATGAAAAGGCAGGAGCCTGCCACCTCCTTTGCGGACATTGGTGGGAAGGACCTTCTTATGGTCCTTGTTCTCTATCAGGAGGGGGTCTAAGTGGGTACCAAATAGGGCTTTTCCCTAAAAGGATGAGGTGGCCAGGCGCCACTTGTGTTTGGAAGCCGTCTGCCACCCACGGAGCCACTGTATGCGCTGGGCCACCACGGAATGGTAGATGGACCTCAAAGAGAAACGGGACGCCTGGAGGGTGGCGTCCGCCGACAGCTGGGTTGCTGTGATTAGCTTCGTGATATCCTGGTGGGCCCGTGTATCCGATGCCGGCAAGTGATCCTGCAGTTGTTTAAGCCACTTCAAGGATGAGCGGTTGAAGAAAGAGGCCGTTGTGGAGGCTCGAACTGCCCATGCCGCTGCCTGGTGTGTCTTCTTTGACATCTGCTCCACCCTGCGTTCTTCCATGTGTAGCAGCTCCTCCGCATCCCCCGGTAGGGCGTTTGGTGAATACAGGGCTGCCACAGGTGGATCTACCTGGGGGATCTCCAATAGTTGTAAGAGGTTCGCGTCCATGTGGAAAAAGCGGCGATCGGAGGAGCCAAACGGCAGGGTGGAAGAAGGCTTGGACCACTGGCTGGTAACCGAGTCAACAAACAGCTGAGGAGCTGATACTGACTCCGGAGTGGGCGCCTGTGATGAAAACAGCGGATCAGATGAGGATGCCGTGGCTGGTGCGGGTGCCAGTCCAAGGCCGGCCGCTTGCCGCGCCTTATGTAACAAGGAGCTGAACAGCGCTGGGTCAAATAGCGATGAGGGAGCTCCAGAGGAAGCCGGCACAAAGTCCTCGTCCTCTGACATGGTGCGCCCTCGTTTGTTGTCCCCTTCGTCAGAAGAGCTGGAGGAGTCTGAATCTGAGGAATAGGACGAGGAGTCTGCCTGCTGCCCTGCTACGCACGGAGTTGATGCGATCTGTGCCGGCTGGCGAGAGGGCCCTGGTAGAGGGGAACGGTCCCATCTGGATCGGTGCCCACCGTGCTGCATGCCCGCTGAAAGGCCCTGTTGAATGGCCGCCGATAACATGGCCTGCAAGTCTGCCCGTGCCAGGAGAACCATAGATGGATCAGGGGCTGCCGGCGGAATCGGAGTCTGTACCTCCTGCTCTGGGGGCGTGTCTGCCGCCTCCGTCGCCTGGGCACCAGGAGGCTCCTCTATGTTTGTGATATTAGGCTCAGGTAGTTGAGAAGCTTGGCCCCACAAATTAGAATCATCAACCCTGACTGCTGCCAGATCAATGTTCACAGCGTCGGCTGTGGGTGCTGTCACCGCCACGGCAGTTTGGGGAGTTGAGGCCTGGCCCTTGGCCTTAGCTTTTTGGTACCCCTTGTCACGCTGAGATGAGGACCTGGAGCTACTCTTGGAATGGTGAGCCTCCTTGGCTCTTTTCTTAGCAGGGGCCTCTGCCATTTTGGAAGAAGCACGCGCCCAGTGTGGAAGCCCTCAAAATGGAGGTCAGTGAAAGGATCTCAAAATGGCCGCCCAAGCACGAGGTAGAGCAGGAAAGCCTCAATCCCTTCCCAGTCCAATGAGGGGGGGCAGATGCTCACTGTGGCTTAGGAATCCTTGTAGCAGCGGCTCGGCACGCTCCAGCCCTTTCCCAGCCGGGTGGGCGAGCGCTCCACAAGCCACGTTGCTCCTGGGGCCAAGAATGCACCCGCCGGCTGAGATCACTCCAGCTGGACGGCGGGGTTAGAAATGGCGTTCCACGCTGTAAAGTTGCTGTGTACGCGCGCAGTTTCCCCCAAGGCCTACTCGTCAGGTGGGCCTGCCGGCACTCACTCGGAGATCCAAGGGGACCGCCCGCCGGCCTTAATTGAGTTCGGCTGGCCGGCGGGAATATGAGCGGCGGTGTTGGTGGCGCTTTGCGCCTGCGCGGGCCCCACAAGGCTCGTCTCGTCCCGGGCCTATAGGCCCCACCAGCAACTTCGTTCCTGGCCGCAGTAGCTGCCAGCTGGCTGGCGGCTTGAGGCGACGCCCAATGGGGCGCACAGCGCTATGGTCCGTCAAACGGAGGCAGGAGGCTCTGGAGAGAGAATGGTGCAGGTAACTTTTTAATGCAGGGAAATCTTGCAGGCAGGCAAATCTTCCACAGAGAGGGAACAACGGTCCCTAATGGAGCCCAGAGGGATTGTGGGGTGGTGGTCACCGGCAAGGGGTACCCTCCCTTGCCTACCAGCCAGCCCCCAAATAGGGAGTGGACCAAGCCCAAACTCAGGTGATTCCCCTGGCAGCCCCAACGGGGGAGCCCAGGCAAAATAAGGAGAATCACCGCCTGCGTTCGCTGAAAGGCCCTGTTCTTGTATGATGAGATGTTTTTGTTGGAGAAAGCAATGACCACAACTGTCCTGATGAGGACTGAGTCATTAACTGGGGATGTGAGGCAGAAGTGCCCCCAGTCATTTTAATTATTCAGACTCAGTCATATCTGATTGGACGAAGTCAAACCCATC
>JANHGD010300330.1:0-10513 GCA_027560375.1 Imantodes cenchoa
ACTTCTCTCCAGCTCAGTACTTCAGATCTATCCAGGTGTTACCACTCTTAATTTCTTCTTCTTTCAGTGGTGTGTCCACCACGACTATGGTGACCATGGCACAGCAGCCATGGTCATGTCCGGTCGCTGCCGGCCGAGGACTTGTAGGCTCCTTGGGGGGGGATGCCACCTCCCCCAGTCCACCTGATGACGCCCTCTCCTTCACCACCCCTTCAGGGTGGTATTGATCCGGTTCCAAAGGAACCGGGTCGCCTGGCAGCGGCGGTATCAGATTTCCCCTTCAGACGAGGGGAAATTCCGTGGTGCTGTGGCTTTGGTCCCGCCCCTTCCCAGCAACCTCTTGAATGCTGCAAAGAGGCTGGGAAAAGAAGAACAGACTGTAAATTCACAAGCTGATGCTGTTTCTTTATGGATAGGGCAAGTTAGATAAACCATAAAAACCCATCTGTTGTCTATTACCCACAAAAGCAGGGGAATGTAGCACAAAATATCAGGAAGCTGCATCAAGAAAATTGCTATGTAAACTCTTATTGGAGTTTGGACTACATTAGCCAAAGTGAACAGTTATGCTTGAAGACAAACGAAGATATATCTAAATATTAGCTACGTTCAGGGTAAAGCATCTAGAGATCAATACCACTAAGTATGAGATTCTCAAGAGGAAGCTCAAGAAGAAATTCTGCCTGCCAGAAGAGATCCTTCCCCGAGATTGCTACAAAATCCTTCAAGAGATTACAGGAGTTTGAGGATTGGTGCATGAGCCAACAAGAAAAGGTGTTGCAAGTGTGATTTCAATGACAAACTATTCAGCAACCTACAGACCACAAAGGACAGTCATGAGTATATAGAGAAGTAATGTACACATCATCATCCATAATATTGCAAATGTCAGGGTCAGACCATTCTTCTTTTATTTCCGGAAATAAAATGGAACTCTTGTTTTCTGGGCTTTTGTTCCGCCCCCCAACCCCAATATTTTTTTCCTATCCTCAAAAGAAAAAGTAGGCCAATTGAGTATAGGAAGCTGCTCTGGGGAGTGTTGCCTTACCTATGTGTCGTGACAAAGATTAACACTAAGTGCAATGTCAGGTCTTGTCCAACTGTTAATGTATAACAGTGACCCAATAACTGAACGATACAATGTCTGATCCTCGAACTCAGGATTTGATTCATGTGTTAAATGAATAACACAGGCTGGTAACATGTTTCTAATTGCGCCCAAAGTTGTTGAGCTGTAGTATCAGGTCAGGAGGGTGTTCTGTGCGCCGCACCCTACTGGTGCGATGCGCGGCAGCCCGACGCTGCAGGGGGCACGAAACGACGCTTGCCCAAACAAGATTTGGGCTTATTTTTGCTTCCACACATGCACGGAAGCAAAAAAATAGCAGAAATCTTGTGTGCGCGCGTCTTGCGAGATAACACGTGTGAGCGCAAGATTTCAGCGATTTTTTTTGCTTCTGCGCATGCATGGAAGCAAAAATAAGCCCAAATCTCATTGGGGCGAGCGTTGTCTCACGAGATTTCGGCTTCTGCACATGGGCAGAAGCCAAAATCTCAAAAAAAAAAAGAAAGATGGCGACCGCAGCGGCCCAGTGGCAATGGCACCGGAGCTGTTGCCCAATTTTTGGGCTTCTCTGAACCTTAATTAGAGGTGATGGATGTTGTTTTTCTCATGGCAGGAAAAATAAAGCCTGAAGTAAAAACTTCTAATAGCTTATTTATTTATAAAATATAACGAGAAAAATTATGTACATCTTACCGAATTGAAAGCAAAGGAAAAGGGGAGGGACAAGAGTTTAAGCATGCGCAGAAAATATCATATCATGAGACATTGTTTTGGAAACAGTAAGTTTCAAGTTAAAAGTCAGAAATGAGGTAATGTTCAGTATCAGAATAAGATGATGTCCAGATCAACTGGCAAACACAAAATGAACGCAGTGACAGGGAAAAGCATGGAATTAAGGATAGGTGCAGCCAAGAGAAGAGCAGGGAGGGCAAAGGATCCCAATCTCTCTAGTTTTTTTCCCTTTCCAGCAAGCTTCTGTGCTCACTGGTGAGGAAAAACTATGAAGGCAGAGATTGTTTGGAGAAAACAGTAGCAAGTTTATCAGTAGGCATAGCAACCTATGAAATAACGTTCACAAAGTAACTATTATTACCTGAGACTTAAATTAAAAAGAAAACAGAACAAAAGGGGCATTGACTTACCTGATACGCCCTTTCTCGTGGGTTGGAGCTAGCATTCAGGAAAAGGGTTGTCCTCGTCCAATCATGATGAGGGCTGAGTCTGTCAATCAATATTTTGAATATATATACTGTATAGCTTACCCATAATTTCCAGTTTAGACGAAGGTAAGGAATGAGAGACTCAACATGACTCCCGGAAGGAAGAAGGAAAAGTGAAATATACCACTCAACCGTATCTGTTTGTTCAGAAGCCAAAAACCTTTATTCAAGCAAATGAAAGGGAAGGAAATAACGTGAGCAACACCTAATGTACAGAAAAAAGAATCAGGGAGGGACTGAATGCTAGCTCCAACCCACGAGAAAGGGCGTATCAGGTAAGTCAATGCCCCTTCTCCGTGGGGATTGGAGCTAGCATTCAGGAAAAGGGACATACCAAAGCAGTACTCGTCCCTAGGGTGGGCATAACCAAACCCAAAGCCCTTGGAACTCAAGGAATACTCAAGTCCTGAACCTGACCTAGAACCCTCTTGCCGAAGGCTGAGTCCTCCAAGGCGAAGGTGTTAACTTTGTAATGCCTAATAAAAGGCGTGGGTGACGCCCATGTGGCCTCCCTGCAGACCTCCTCCAAGGAGGCCTGAGACCTCCATGCCGCCGAAGTGGCTGCACTCCTAGTGGAGTGGGCTGTGATAAGGTCAGGAGGTGGGATACCAAGGGAAGTGTAGGCCCTGGAAATTACCGAACGGATCCACCTCCCAATAGTGGTGGGGGAGACCTTTCGCCCGATTGTACGAGGGCGATGGGAAACAAAGAGAGCCTCCATACACCTAACGCTGACAGTTCGGTCGAGATAGCATATTGGAGCACGCCGAACGTCCAAGGTATGCCAGGTAACCTCACAGGGGCGTTGAGGAGGGTCATAAAAGGAAGGCAAGGTGATCTCCTGTAATCGGTGGAACAGGGTGTTCATCTTTGGTAGGAATGACGGATCTAGCCGAAGCACTACCCTGTCTGCGTGGACCACACAGAGGTCCTCGCGAACCGACAGAGCAGCCAATTCCGAAATGCGGCGAGCCGATGTAATAGCCAGCAAGAAGGCTACCTTGTAGGTTAGCATCTGAAGGGTAGCTTCTGGCAAGGGCTCGAATGGAGTCTTGGTCAGAGAGTCTAGCACTAGCGGAAGGTCCCAGGTTGGGAAACGGTGTATGATGGGAGGGCTAAGATTTGTTGCCCCTTTAAGGAAAAGTTTCACGGTAGGGAAATGTGCCAGGGATAAATAATTCGGACAGGAAAGTACCGATGACAAGGCTGCCTCTTGGTGCCGCAGAGTATTAGGGGAGAGGCCCCGGGTGAGTCCCCTGGCGAGGAATCTGAGCACCATGGGGATCGGAACATCTAGAGGAGAGATGCCCTGAGAACACCCCCCACGTGGCCTGGTATATCCTGTTTGTTGAGGGCCGTCTGGCTGCCTGAATCGTGTCAATGACCACATCGTCATAGCGCTGTCCCCTCAAGCACCACCGTTCAACCGCCAAGCGGTTAAACGTAGCCAGTCGATGTCCGGATGGTAAATCTCCCCTTGGCGGAGGAGGTCGGACCACAGAGGAAGCTGGAGGGGACGATCCTGAGATAAAGACATCAGGTCCCCGAACCAGGCTCGACGAAGCCAATGTGGAGCCACCAGGATCAGATCCGCCTTCTCTTGCAGTAGCTTCTGGATGACCCTGGGCAGGAGTGGAACCGGAGGGAATGCATATAGGAGGCCCGGAGGCCAGGGGATTCGGAGGGCATTTATTGCCTCTGCACCCCTGGAAGGGAATCGGGAGACAAACTGACGAAGCTGTGCGTTCTGTGCGGTAGCAAAGAGATCCATTAGAGGGGTACCCCACCTGGCAGCAATCGAACGAAAAACATCTGGGTGAAGCTGCCATTCTGCCTGGTCCAGCTCAGTGCAGCTGAGCCACTCGGCCTGTTTATTTGCTTCACCTGAAATGTGGTCAGCTGTTAAGGAAAGCAATCGCCGTTCTGCCCACAGGCCGATTCTCAATGCCTCCTGTAAAAGTGGGGCAGAGTGAGAGCCCCCCTGCTTATTAACGTGGGCCTTAGCCGTGATGTTGTCCATGAATATTAACACGTGGGCCCCGGAAATACTATGTTCGAAGTGCTTGAGGGCCAGAAATACAGCCCGCAGTTCCAGTAGATTAATTGGGCAGCGTGATTCCTCTCGGAACCAAAGACCCTGCACTGGAATTCCCCCCATGTGCGCCCCCCAGCCTGATAGACTAGCATCAGTCATGATAACCACGCAATCTGGCTGGATAAATGGAGACCCCTGGTGGAGTGTGGGTGACTGCCACCACCTAAGGGAACGCCGGACAGAGTCGGGCAAAACCACCCTGGATCTAGATGTCCCTTGGCCAGCCTTAACGAATGGGGAGAGAAAGGCTTGGAGTTCCCTGCTATGAAGTCGGGCCCAGGGGACAATGCCTAGGCAAGATACCATTTTCCCCATCAAGGTAGAGAGTAGAGACAAGGAGACCCTGGGGTGCTGACAAACCTGGGTTGTTACGTCAAGAATGCTCTCCCTGCGTTCTTGAGACAGGAACACCTGGCACTGAATGGTGTCTATGACCGTACCCAGATGTAGTATTCTGGTGGCAGGTTCCAAGGAGCTCTTGGCTAGGTTAATTAAAAAATTATGCCTTTGTAGCACCTCGATGGTAGTCTGAAGGTGACATTTGGCCATATGGAAGGAAGAGGCCTGAATTAAGATATCATCTAGATAGCATTGGAGGCGTATGGACCTAGACCTGAGGTAAGCCTCCAATGCTGCCAGGATCTTAGTAAAGGTGTGGGGGGCTGAAGAGAGGCCAAAGGGTAGGGCTGTATACTGGTAGTGTGCACCTTCGAAGGAAAAACGGAGGAGCTTCCTGTGGGCAGGAGAAATCGGGACATGCAAATATGCCTCCGATAAGTCGAGTGAAGTTAAGTAATCCCCAGGATGAGTAGATGCCAGAATGGATTGCAATGAGTGCATCTTGAGCTTGTGAAATTTAATATAACGGTTCAAACGCTTTAAATCTAAAATGGGTCTCCAATCACCAGAAGATTTAGGGACCAGAAAAACAATTGAATAGAAACCCAAACCCCTCTCCCCTGCCGGAACCGGTTCGACAGCTTTTATCTGAAGCAGATGTTGGATAGCTGACTTTGTAAGTTGCCTCTTAAGAGGAACCCTGGAGACCGGGCAGGGAAGGAAAAAGGGGGGAGGCTGGGAAATAAACTCCAGGG
This sequence comes from Imantodes cenchoa, assembly GCA_027560375.1. NCBI lineage: Eukaryota > Metazoa > Chordata > Lepidosauria > Squamata > Dipsadidae > Imantodes > Imantodes cenchoa. Next base: position 5,476 of record JANHGD010300330.1, read on the forward strand.
AAAGACCCTGACGAACTGTTGATTTAACCCAGTCGTCCTCAGTGGAACGATCCCAAACGTCGGCGAACTGAGCCAACCGACCCCCTATTGGGACTAAGAGGGAGGAACTACCTTGAACGTCGTAGGGGCTTAGGATTTCCCCCCTTAAACGGTTTCCTATTGTCTCTCCCCTTAAAAGGCTTGTTGTCGTAGTAGTAGGGTCTGGACCCGTACTGACCTGGGGTATGGGTGTTGCTTGACCCCAGGTCCGCGGGCCAAAAGGACCGTTTAGGATAGGGAGCCTGCCGAAAACCGCCCCTCTTAACTAGGGAAGGCAGCACCTTCTTGCGATCCTTTGATTCTACAAGGATGGGATCCAGTATCTCCCCAAAAAGGAGGGACCCCTTAATGGGAGCGGTGGCCAGATGCCACTTTTGTTTAGTGTCTGCAGTCCAATGGCAAAGCCAATTGACCCTGCGGCCCACGGTATTGGCAGCAATTGCCTTGGTGGAGAAACGTGCCGATCTCAGCGTTGCATCTGCGGCGAATTGCGTGGCTGCCACAACTTTATTCAAGTCCTGTTGCAGACGAGTGTCTGATGCCGGGACCAGATCTTGAAGCTGGTGAAGCCAGACCAGGGAGGCTCTAATGAAGAACGAAGCAGATGATGATGCTCGGACTGCCCACGCCGAAGAGTGATGGCCCTTGACAAGCATTTGCTCCAAGCAGCGCTCCTCCGGCTTGAGCAATTCCTCCGAATCGCCCGGGATGGACGTGGCAGAGTGGACAGCAGCCACTGGAGGATCAACCGTAGGTGGGGTCAGAAGCATTGAATGCTCAACGGCCATATTGAAGAACTTCTTGTCGTTGGTTGAGGGCATCGGGCCGGAGGCTGGAGCCGAAAACTCTCGCTGTACATTATCTATGAAGAGCCGATGTGCCGGGATGACATCCAATTCCTGGACCTGCTCGATGAACATCGGGTCTGCTGCAGTGGCCCCAGCCGGTGCTGCAGAGGGGTAGTTGGTAAACCGGCAGCGTTTCTGGCCTTGTGCAGGAGAGACTTGAACAAGGCCGGAGGGAAAAGACCGCTGGAAGCGGGCTGATCAGGAGACAAGTCCTCATCATCAGAGAGAGTCATGCCTACCCCTGCCTCTCCTGCTTGGCTCTCATCACTAGATTCCTGGGAAGCCTCCGATACCTCCTCTGCTGGTGGCAAACCAAAAACGGGGTTAACCCCCACAGTAGCTGATGGTCTTGGAGGGGGTAGAGCCATTTGCTGAAATCCAGCGAGGCATTGCTGGACTGTAGATGCGATTATAAATTGTATATTGTTTGGGTCATACGATCCAGGGGTCTGCAGCAGGGGTGCTGTAGACATAGATAGGGTAGCCTCTAGCGGTGGATGGGAAACCGAATGGGCTATAGAGGCCACAGGAGGTAAAGGTGTCATGGCTGAGGCTATGATAGGTGAAGCTGGCAAGGGCTGGGGCGAAACCCTAAATCAAGCTGCCCCCCACACATTGTCACTCGCTCCTTGTCCAAGGAGTCCAAGTCCTCACTGACAGACAAGGGAGGCTGGACAGTGCCGGGAAGGGTTGAAGCCCACCAGCCAGCTGGAAGGGATTAGAGGCCGGCGGTGAACCTTCCGAATCAACGGAGGTATAGAAAGAGCGTTGGCGGTGCTCCTTGGCCTGCACAAGCATGCTAGACAGCTGGGGGCGACCCAAACGGCAGCGCGGCTGCCAAATTGCTCGCCCGTGCTCAGGAGGGCGGGCTTGAGCGCTGAGAGCTCCTTTTTTTCGGAGGAAAGCTTTTTTTCGGAGGAAAGCCTCTTGACAGCTGCTAAGCCCAGGGACAATTGCAGACAACTGTAGGCAGCAGCTTCAGCCTTCTTCCCCTCAGATTGCATCAGCTCATTCCCAGGTCAGTGTTCTCTGACTGGAGGCCCTCCCCAGCAGGCCCGGAGGCCATCTTGAGACCCTGCCACAACTAGGCAGCCATTTTAGGCCCTCCTTCTCCTTCATCGCTTTTGGCTCACAACACAGGAGGCCCTTCCTCCTTCGTCATGCCTGAGCCTCCTTCCAAACGGAAAGCTAAGGAGAAGCATGCTTTCAAGTCTTCTCATCAGGCCGTGGATGGCAGCAGGCAAAAGCACTCAAAAGCAGGGAAGGGTCACCGTAAGGACTTGAGCAAGGACTCGGGCCTGCCTACTCCAGGGGCTAACATGTGCAGCCCAGGAGAGGCCGTGAACATTGAACTTGCCTCTGTCAGGGTAGATGACTCGAATCTGTGGGGACAGTCTCCTCAGTCAACTGCTCAGGCTGTTTCCAATTGCAGCGAGACAACCCCCAGCGTGCTGGCGGCTGACCACCAGGACAAAGCCATGGAACAGGGCACTCATGCACTGGCCGCTCAGGAGGCCCCTGATCCTTCCATGGTGCTGTTGGCTCGCACCGACCTGCAGGCAATGCTATCAGCAGCAGTTCAACAGGGCCTTTCCGCGGGCCTACAGCATAACCAGCCTCACGGTAAGCCGGATCGCCAACCTCAACTGAAACCCTCTCAGGTCTCCATGCGACCCCCCTGGCCAGCGCATGTGCCCATCGACCAGTCAGATCCTTCTTCGTCTTCTTCTTCTGACGACTCCTCCAGCCAGTCCGATGCGGAGGATGTGGCACAAGAGCACGCCATGTCCGAGGACTTTGTTCCGCGTGCCTCTGTCTCAAGACAACTCTATTTGATCTGGCGCTTTTTAGCTCCCTCCTGCATAAGGCTAGGCAGGCGGCTGGACTGGCCTCCACCCCGGCACAGCCTGCCACCACAACGGTCAACCCCCTTTTCTCGGCTCAGGCCCCGCCCCAGAGACAGTTCCAGCGCCTCAACTCTTCACTGACTCGGTTCTCAGCCAGTGGTCCAGACCAATCTCTTCACTGCTGCTAGGGTCCTCTGACCGACGCTTCTTCAACATGGACATGGCATTTCTACAGCTCCTCGAGGTCCCTCCAGTGGACCCTCCGGTAACTGCTCTTTATTCCCCCAACACTCTTTCAGGGGATGCAGAGGAGCTACTGCGTCCGGAGGAATGCAGAATGGAGCAAACGACCAAGAAAGCACACCAAGCGGCTGCATGGGCGGTCCGGGCCTCAACCACTGCTTCCTTTTTCAACTGCTCATCCTTGAAATGGCTCAAGCAGCTCCAAGATCATCTTCCGACGTCGGACACGCGAGCCCACCAGGACACCTCGAAGCTGATTGCAGCTACACAGTTGTCAGCGGATGCCACCCTCCAGGCCTCCCACTTTGCTTCCAGGGCTATCATCCACGCCGTGGTATGCAGTGGCTCCGGGGGTGGCAGACGGACACCAAGCATAAGTGGCATCTTGCTACCTCCCCGTTTTAGGGAAGGGGTGTTGACTTACCTGATACGCCCTTTCTCGTCGGTTGGAGCTAGCATTCAGAGAGGGTTGTCCTCGTCCAATCCCAAAGAGGCTGAGTCTGTCACAAATTCTAAATTACCTAGTAACGCCATAGCCCCCTCCTGGAGCATCCCAGTTTAAACGAAGACAAGATGACAGACTCGATGTGGAAAAGGAACCATTTATTGTACAAAACACATTTCTGCAATACAAATAAACATCAACCAGCAAGAGAACCAGAGAAAGCCAAAATACAGGGGGGGACTGAATGCTAGCTCCAACCGATGAGAAAGGGCGTATCAGGTAAGTCAACGCCCCTTCTCCGTCGTGATTGGAGCTAGCATTCAGAGAGGGACATACCAAAGCCTGAGCTCGTCCCTAGGGTGGGAAAACCAACTAGCCCCCCGGAAGGAGAGCCCCGGAACTGGCTAAGTATGAGACCTAAGTCCGTGGTGAAGGACCCTAGCCCCAAAGGAAGTAGCCGCTGCAGCGACCGAGTCCACCTTGTAGTGCCGAATGAATGGCGTAGGGGACACCCATGTGGCCGCCCGGCAAACCTCTTCCAAGGACACCTGGGAATTCCAGGCAGCGGAGGTAGCCGCGCTACGAGTCGAATGAGCCGTGATCGTAGACGGAGCGACCTGACCGGCTAAGGAATAAGCTCTGGAAATAGTAGCCTTCAACCACCTACTCAAAGTGGAAGAAGAAACCTTACGACCTAAGGACCTATGCTTGAACCCAATGAAAAGGGCCTCCGAAAGTCTCAAAGAAGAGGTTCTCTCAATGTAAATAGAGAGCGCTCTCCGGACATCCAGGGAATGCCACCTGAGTTCGGTCGCGGATTGGGGATCGTCGTAAAAGGAGGGAAGGATTATATCCTGGGAACGATGAAAAATAGAATTAACTTTAGGAATGAAGGTAGGGTCTATACGAAGGATCACCCTGTCACTATGGAAAATACACAGATCCTTGCGAATGGATAAGGCCGCCAGTTCTGATACACGCCGTGCCGAGGTAATGGCAATTAAAAAACAAACCTTCTGAGACAATAAAGGAAGTGAGGCCTCCCGAAGAGGCTCATATGGAGACGATGTTAGCGACTCCAGTACCAGAGTGAGATCCCATGTAGGAAACCTGTGTACTACCGGAGGAGACGCGTTTGTGGCCCCCTTCAAAAACAATTTTATTGTGGGAAAGTGGGCCAGGGACTGATACTCTGGACAGGATAGCACCGTAGACAGAGCTGCCACCTGCCTGCGCAAGGTGTTAGGAGATAGCCCCTTCGAAAGCCCCTGCTTAAGAAACCTCAGGATCATGGGGACAGGAACCGCTAAGGGAAAGACACCTTGAGAGGTGCACCAATCGCAGAAAACCTTCCACGTTGCCTGATAAATCCGGTTCGTGGAAGGTTTCCTGGCCAGCTGAATGGTGTCAATAACATCCTGATCATAAAACTGAGCACTTAGGACCTGCCGCTCAACCGCCATGCGGTCAGCTGCAACCATCTGACATCCGGGTGAAACACCTCCCCCTGGGCCAGTAGATCGTGACGTATAGGGAGACGGAACGGAGAGTCCAGGGAAAGGGACTTGAGATCCCCAAACCAAGCCCGCCGAGGCCAATGTGGGGCCACCAGGATG
>JANHGD010300998.1:0-10510 GCA_027560375.1 Imantodes cenchoa
TTTGCTAATGTTTATGCTTATACCAATAACTACTATCTTGTACGTGCTTGACAAATAAATAAATAAATAAAAATAAAATATTCTACATACATTTTTCCAGGGATATAATCCAACAGAACATCATTTTATAAAAATTCTCTTTAAAATTACAACAAATTATAAACATGTTATAAATACAAATTTAGATATATCATACTGCTATTGTTTCATTGATGCATTGGAGGTCAACCCACGTATTGTTTGAACTAAGAATAACATTCTATGCAACACGTTCATCTTAATCATAACACATTGTCTTGAAAATGTCAATTGTGTTTTTTCTCATCTTAATGTATCTTTTTAAATTTCATTCCAAATCTTAACGTAATTATTTTAAGGTAACATATAATTCACATTTTTCTTAATAACATCCAAGTATTTCATCCTCTGCTTGGCCTTAAAACCTGTTTTATTCATCAATTCTATTTGATCTTGAGGCTTCATATTTTTGTCTTCTGTTTATTAATCTTAAAACTTGCTAACACACCAAACTCTCTTAATTTTCCCATTAAAGTTTCAATTCCTATTAAAGGATCTTCTAAAATTAATACCAAGTCATCTGTAAAAACTTTTAGTTTACATCCCTTTTTAAATCTTTACACACTTAATCCTCTCATCTTGTCTTATATCTATATTTAATAAGCAAAAGAGAAGGCAGTGGACAACCATGTCTTGTACCAGTTATATATGTTTCAGTTAAATCTCCATTAATAATTATCTGTGCTTTCTGTAAAATATAAATCAATTGTATCCATTTTATGAAATTATCTCCAAAATTAAAAGCTTCCAAAATTATAGACTGAATCTAAAAAAATAAATGCAACTTGTTTTCAATTATGCTTCATAATATTCCAGAATATCCAACCCAGTTCTGACACTGTCTTTTAATTTTCTTTTAGGCAAAAATTCACTTTGATCTCTCTGACTATATTCTTCTAAAATTATTTTCAGTCTATTAGCTAGGATCATTGTAAACAATTTATAATAATTATTAAGTAATAATTTCAGTCTATAATTTATTGTTGAACTCAAATACTGTCCTTCTTTAGGTATTAATCTTATATTTGCATCTTTCTTATCTCAGACATTCCCCCATAAATTAAAATTCATAATGATTTGCAAAAGTTGTAGTAGTTCATCCTCATAGCATTAAAATAATCTATCTGGTCCAGGCACTTTTCTTTGTTTAATCTCTTTTATAGCTTTAGAACCCTGCTTCATTATTATAAATCCAGTCATAATCTGTCTTTGTGTTTCTGTAACTTTTGGTAATAAAAAAAATCATTTATTTTCTTCATGGAATATCATGTCCTTTATTCAAATTAGAATAATATTGATGAAACCTTTTTTGTGTATTGCTATATTATCTGTAAATTCACTGTCTCCCTCTTGAAGTTTTAATATGGTTTTCTTCTCTTTTTCTTAATTTATACAGTAACCATTTTTATTTCCATTTCTTTTACTGTTAACATCAACAGCTGTTGTTGTAAACATTTAAGTTGATGATAAATATTTATCTTTCCAGGAGATTTCCTTATTTATTTTTTTATCTCATCCAAAATAGCATATCTTTTCTCTTGGTTCTTTATAAGTTGAGTATTATATTGTATAAAATATCCATCAAGCATCAGGGAAATCAGGAAATCCAGGCAGTTCAAATGGGTATAAAGATTTATTGAAGGCTTAAGCACTCTACAAGAATCTGAACAACTAACAGCCAAAGAAAATTGGCAGTAGATACGGGTAGAAAGAATTCAAGATGGGCTGGATTTAGCTCTCTAAACTCTCTTGCGCAAAGTGGCTCATGACCAATGACCCCTTTGACCCCTCCCTCAGGCTCAGGCTGGCCAATTCCTACAATATCCTCCCATAAAACATGCCAAACAATTAAATCTAGGTCCATAGTTAAATTATATTTTCAAGAAACTTCATTAAATTCTCTTTGTAGTCCTTCACTTTTGCTTCTTTATGATTATTCATTATGCTTCTGTAACAATGCTTCATTTAATCTCTATCTAGAAGTAATAGCTTTCCTTTTATAAACTAATATCATAGGATTATGAACAGAAAAAGCCTTTGGTAAAATCTCTATTTTATAAATCTTTGTCGTTAGGTTTCTTTAAAATCCAAATCATATCTATTCTTGAAAAAGATCTATGTCTTTCTGAAAAATTAATATATTATTTAGAATTATAATTAATATATTATTTAGAATTTTTGTCTTCATTCATCCACCATTGTCCATCAAATTAAAATGTCATTTTGGAAATTTACTTTGAAAAGTTTTAATATTTCTATGTTCTATGTTCTAACTATGGGGAATTCACTGCATCAAACACTAATTTTTCTAAGAAAAATAGTAATTTATCCATAATTTGTTTGTAAAACATTGCTTTATCTTCATTTGGGGCATAAATAGCCAATATCAAAGTCTTAACACTATGTAGTTCAGTTTCCACCCCAACAAATCTACCATGTTCATCAATTAATAGCATTCTGGTTTCAATTGGGCATTAATATACAAAACAACTGGTTTTTTTTGGGGGGGGGGGGATTAGAACCTGATGAAATAAATTCTTCATCCAAATTTTTTATAAATCAAATATTTTATATTTTTCTTCATAAAATGACTCTCTTGTAAGAAAATTATATCTTGTTTCAATTTATTTAGGTTGTGGAATTGCTAGACATTTGTAATCTATGGTTAAATTAAAAACTTAGAAAAGTTTAAAAAAAATCAAATTACTTTGGAGAAATATATTTATATTTTCTTCTTTCTTTCTTATCTTTGGGTTCTTTCTCATGTGTCATGAAAGTATACTTTCGTCCAGTCCGTCAATTGGCACAAAACTAGGCAAACATTATTATAGTGTCCTTATGGCCAAGACCTATTTTCCCTTAGAAACAAGGCCAGCAGTTTTAATATGGGTCAGATTAAAGGAAGTAATTGATGGATTCCCTTGGTATTATCAGCTGCTGAAAAAAACCCCATCACTTGTTACCGTATCCATAAGGAGGATACAAGTTTTATCAAATCATCCATCAAAGCTGATTCTGAGCTATCTCTGTATATCTGGCTTATTAGGCAGTGTTAGCCCACTTGTCATTGCGCCACAACCCATTCCCAGTGCATCACATCATCAAGATTTGTTTGAGATTTCCCATTCCAAATCCAACATCTTAATCACTACACTACACTGGTTCTCAGCAGCGATCTTGCTGTTCCATTTATGATCTTATTTGCTATTATTATTTCTGTTTTTATTTGGAAAAAAATAACGGTTTTAATAATACTGTATTGATTGATTTTACATTGTATGTTGTAATACATTTCTGCAGTACCCAGGAAAATGTGTTTGTTGGATAGTTAAATGATGTATTGAATAAATATACACATATACAGAGCTATATTAGCACTAATTCAATGGCTTTCTCCTATCATCTTCCTTGGAAGACTTTCTAGAAGCTGCTGGAAACATTTTCCCATCTCCAGCTGCAAAAATGTTGGATTCATGTGGTGGAAATTTTTATTAACCCCAGGAAGTTAGAATATATAGCAGTGATAGCGAACCTATGGCATGCGTGCCACAGGTGGCACGGGGAGCCATATCTGCCGGCACTTGAGCTGCTGCCCTAGCTTAGGTCCAGCACGTATGTGCGCGCCGGTCAGCTGATTTTTGGTTCACATGTAGGCTCTGGGAGGGCATTGTCGGCCTCTGGAGGACCTCCAAGGGAGTGGGAGAGGGTGTTTTCGGCCTCCCCAGGCTCTAAGAAAGCCTCTGGAGCCTGGGGAGGGCGAAAAATGGAACTACTAGACCCACCCAAAGTTGGGAAATGGGGGAGTGGGGGGATCGTGTGCCCATGCATGGGGGGCAGGGGAATTATGGGTGTGGGCACTTGAGTGTATGCAATAGCGCGCCTGCATGTGCTTTTGGCACCCTAGGTTCACCATCACTGATATATAGAATTGTGTTTAAGTAATTCCCTGAGGGATCCTGATGTCAATGACAGGATTTTGCTAATCAGCTTCCAGGAAAGAATCCCCTTCATTTTCCCATTGTCCTAGGTGCCATATAGCTTTTATGGTTGAAATATAGGGAGGAAAATGAAACAATCAGGATTTTTAATTTAAACTTGAAAACAGCCGTGCTGTGTTCATTGAAGGAAGAAAATAGCCATTTGAATTTGTGATTGTTCTTTTCTTAATATTGTTTGGCTTTCAGCCATGCACTAGAAACTTCGTTGATACAGGCTGCTGCCTCTCTAACTAAATGCAATGATTTCTTCCTGCCTTTTGTCATCCATTTTTGTTTTTTTTGTTTTAAGGGTGGGGGTGCTAAATGCAAAAGTTTATGGAAAAGGAAAATAAGAGTGGGACGCATGGTTTAGAATAGATTCCTTCAGTCCTTGCAGAGAATCAACTGAGTGAGTCTGGTGGAAAGACTTTTTCATGTGGAGAATTGTGACTCTGGTCAAGTGAAGGACAGGAACTGTCCTATTTCCCCTCAGGACAAACAAAGAGCACAGTCTAACTGGGGAAACTTAATGAGCCTTCAGCAGTGGCTGCCAACTACCAAGAAGACTCCAGAGTTGATTTTCCCAATTAGTGGGGTTCCCCACCCTGACACACTACTACCAATTCCATCTTTCAGTCAGGCAGATGAAATTCATGAGTAAGTAACTGGTACATTAGCACAGTTGAGATTCTAGCCCAGAGTCAGCAAAACTAGTTTTAAAAAGAAGATTTTGGAATAAAGTTGCAGTTGTTTCAGCTCCACATCAATTTGGGGGGGGGGATATAATTCAGTACACGATCTCAGAGTCCAAAGGGGTTTTTTTTGCTTCTTTCTTCCTTTCCAGGCTTGGGAGGAAAAGTAAACAAGCATGATTAGTAAAGCTTCTGCTATCCACCTTATATGAAATATTCAGACATGATACACGGAGACTAGTCTCCACAGTTATTTAGTTTTGGAATTCGTCTACTTGAATCATTCAAGTAGCTAACACTCCTCCCACCCCCACCTCTTTCTCTCCCCACCTCTGTCTCCCTCTCTCCCCCCTCTCTGCCTCTCTGCTTCTCTCCTTCCTTCCCTCTCCCTCTCACTTTGACAAGGGTTAATTGCCAATTGCTCCTGTCCCACTCTTTGTAAACCAAATGTAATCTGCTCAGATGATTTGCTGTGGATTCATTTGACTGTAACAAAGCCTACCTTGGATATGGCTCTTCTGCAATAAGTTTGCCCAATATTCTGCTGAATAAATCAGATGTTAGCTGCAGAGGACATTGTGCCATAAAATAAACAAAGGGGCTGGATTCGCACACCTTACAGTGTAAAAGAACAATTCCTTCCATACATGCTTATTATTAAAGTTTGTTGCAAAAAATCAAAACCAGAAGCACACACAGATTACTGTGTGTGCTAGATTCAGTAATTTTTCTGTAAACATAACAACAGATGAATTTACAATACCATAAGCAGAGCTCTTCTTCAAGTAGTTACAGACAGCAGAGGGCAGTTAGTTTCGTTTCAGCAGAGTTCAGAGTGGAAGAGTACAGAGTGGAGACTGAGCCATGCCCAGACTTAAGCTGCTCAGTTTCAATTCTCTGCACAGACTCAGAAGTGGTTAGCTCCCATTGGCGGCTTAATTGCTATGCTTATTCATTGGCTGACCTTGTTACCATTGGCTCTCCCAGTTCATGAATACCTTAACAGTTATGCATCAGGTCAGTAAGCTCTTCAAAGAATTAAATCTAGTATTTCAATCACTCAGAGCTCCACTATTCTATACTGAACTGAATTCCCAGTTCTACAACATACACCAACATAAAGGGGTATTTGTAGAGTATGTTTCAAAAATCCAGATAGTGTTATGCCAATTTGATCAAAATTGTCCGTTTTTTTATATGCAGCAAAGCTTCACTTCTGCCATCCATCTAAAGTTTTTTGACCAGGCTGTGTTGGCATACTGGCCAACATATCTGGATTTGTCACAGTCATTTCAGAGTTGTAGAAAGGCTTATGCTACATAAGCATAAAATGTGTATTAGCAAGATGGTAAAGAGAGAGAATGAAAGTGTAAAATTGCCAAACACAAAGCCATCTGCATGGGTTTGTTGCTTCTATACCACTTGCTTATGAAATTCTGTGTATCTTTCGACTGTGATGCCCATTTGACTGCAGTCTTTAAAATTAAACCACAATGAAATGTCATGAATATGAGAAATATCTAGTCACATATTCCATCGTTTTCATCTTATTTTTGTGACATTTAAAGCTATGACCTTTGTAACAACTTCTGGAGGGCACTGCAGGCTGCCCCCAAGGCTTTCAGGAAACACTTACTGCTCTAGGATTTTGCCTTGTACACCTCTGGTGTACAAGAAACAGAATGCAGTTTTACACCATTTTTTCTCCATTTTTGCAATGCAATTGTTAACTCAAGGCACGCAAAATGGAAATATTAGAGAAAGCGTACTCCAAAATGCAGTTTTGGGGTAAAATTGTTTTTCTTAAAAATATGTCAAAATAACACATCAAAAGTGCATATAGAAAGTGCATGTTTGACAAACCAACATGCCTATGAATTTTAAAGAGATGTCTGCAAACTAACAGAGGAATGGGAGGAAAGTTAGCTTTGCAAATTAATACAGGAATGAGAAGAAAGAGGATGAGATCCTGTTTGGTCTAGTGGTTAAGGCACTAGGCTAGAAACCAGGAAAGTGTGAGTTCTATTCCTGCCTTAGGCATGAAGTGGCTGAGTGACTTTAAGCCATCCCTCTCTCAGCCTTCACAGGGTTGTGTTTGTGGAGAAAATGGGAGGAGGAAAGAGTATTAGGTTTGTTTCCCACCTTCTTTTATTTATAAAAATAATAAAGGTGGGATAAAAAATATCTAACCAAGCAAACGTAAATTTGGAAAACTGAGAAAATGGTCTACCTATCCCTATTCTTAATTCATCTGCAATCCGACCTGTAGAGCTGGAGATGGCTGCATCAGGGGTGGGTTCCACTTATCTTCCCTACCAGTTCGGGGTCGCTCTCCCATCGCTCCCAGGTTAAACTGGTCTGTGCATGCGCAGAAGGTTATTTTCGCATACATTTGGCTCAGGTGGATGGATTTCAAGCCAGAGGACCAATTTGGGGGCATGCCCAGCCCGCCGTCACTGCCGATTCAGTGAGTGGGGGGAAATTCTCGCTAGTGGTTCTAGCAAACTGGTCTGAACTGGTAGGAACCCACCTCTGACTCTGCATGTAGTTCATGGGGTTTTTGATTAAGCTATCACTGAAGTATTCCTTTTCATTATGCCAGCCAAGTTGTTAGGAGATATCTTCTTATAATTACAATTGTCTTTGAATATGTAATTTTTAATTGACTGTAAAAGTAGGCATTTTCTTTTCATTCTCCAAGACATCTTTTCCAAGAATAAGTGATTGTGCTTCCTTAACTGAGAAATGGCATAAAATTAATTGATCCTAAGAAACCTTGAGGCCAGAGGGAGGCAGCTATTATCTAAGGGAATAATTCTTGGGCCTTTGGGACAGACTTAAAATTATCTCCTTGTTTCATTCTTCTGTACACACCAATTCATATCATGGGAGTCAACCAACTAGCTTGGACAATATCAATGATGCGGCTGACCAAGATTTGGAGAGGTTTAAAATAATAATGATATAATAATATGAGTTATCATATCATTAAACCTCTTCCCCAACTTGGCTCTAGTTCAGCCATTTTTGGAATCTGGAATTTCTTCTCTAACACCAAGTCTGATCTTTATAGAGGACAGAGTTTGCATACCTCTGAAATAAGGCACATGATGGCCTTGTTCATACAAGATGCTAAGGGAATGGCTGGATTCTCATAATATAACAAACTACTTTACCCCCTTTAGCCTAGATTAATGTGATATGTCAACCAGGCCTATAGGTCTCATTCTGAGTATTTAAGCACTGTAAACAGCTCATTTTTACACTGACTGAAGCTATTATCACCACAGCAGCAACAAATCACATTTTATTCAGCAGATTTCTTTACTACGTGATGGAGGGACTGGAAATAATTTTGGAGAATGATCAAGCATATGTCAGGGAGATGAACAAGAACCCCTATTCTTCTCTTTCGCCAATGTTATCTTTTACATGTATTGTTGATCACCTAAACCATTTTATGTTACTTTTCAGAGGATGGCTCAGATCATATAAGTTAAATTTCAAGCTACATAAAAGGCAATCTAAGTCACAGGCCTATAAGTGACTTTGCTAGTATTGACAGAAAATATGGACCGAGACAAGGAACAACTGCCCATCATTCTGTGCTGACTCTGGAAACTGTCCAGAGTAAATGCTATTTCTGCCACAGGGTAAACCAGCACATCTGGTCAGCTGTGCTACGAACCTGACAGACAGCAACTATAGCAATTCCCAGAGCTGTCAATGTTCATCTGTTCTCTGCTATCAGCCCACATTACATCTGCTTTGCAAGTGAGGATATATTACATTTTTGGTTTCTTAAAGATGGATACTTCATTCCTCTCTCAATTTTGCTAACAAAAATTCCCAGAGCATAATCTTAAAAGCCGTTTCTACCATTATATTCTCTTGTTTTTGATAAGGCTATTTTTTCCCACATACACACACACAGAGGAAGTAATATCTAGGTTTAACATATGTGGACTGCAAAAATATGAAAGATGGCAACAAAATGTAAGAGCTGTACCTCTTTGCTGCCAACTAGAAGTCCTCAGAGTTTTTGGAAACTTGATATGGTATGCGGCATGCACAGGGGCGGGTTCCTCACACCAGCGGGTTCCTCACACCAGTCCAATGCACGTGCATTCTCATGTTGCACACGCGTGTGTGCTTGCTATGTGTGCACAAGCGTGGGCCCCCTCATGTGATTTTGTTTCCTGCACATGCGCGGAAGCAAAACATCATTGAAATCACGCGTGAGCGTCCCCTCACAGGATTTTGCTTTCGGGCATGTGCAGAAAGCAAAAAACCAGCAAAAATTCAAAGAAAAAGATGGCACTAGCCGATGGACTGGCGAAGATGGTACCAGAGCCATTGTGTAATTGGCGGGCCACTATCGGGACGGCAGAGTGGACTGCACCAGTGGGAACCCATCCCTGGGCATGCATGCCTAGTAAAATCACACTTTCTTTTTCTTATGGCCAAAAAAGCTATGAAATCCCATAGAATTTAAATCTCAACTGAAAGAGGGACCTGATGAATCAGTTTTGATCTGTCTTTTTGGGTGGCAGGGGAAGTGAGAAACATATGCATCTAAGGTGGAAAGTATTGAGCAATCAGAAAAGCAAGAAGTCCAGTGCTTCTAGTATTAAAAACATAAAAAAATTCCTCATGCTGAATCAAACACATTTAGCTCAGTTTTAGTTATACTGCTTGATAACAGTTCTCTGCAGTTTGCAACTCAAGGCTTCATCTGTCCTATCTAGAGATACCAGGGATCAAACACTGGACTTTTTGGACATGACATAGATGCCTTGATGCTGAACTTATTTCTCTGCATCATACTGGTGAGCAATGGAATTACCAAACAAAAACAAGGTTACCCAGTAATGGGTCACTGTGTTTTTTTTATTTGTCCTCCACGATAAAGAAATATAATTAATATGTTAATGTATTAATAAGTTCCTACATTATCACATAAGCAATTCTGCTAAGGAATTGAGATAGCATTGTATTGTGCAAATATTTTCTCCTTAATAAGTTGGAATCATATTGTGAAAAAGAAAGATCAGGGTACCAAAATCAGAAATCTCTATTTGCTTCTTTATTTCCAGGCCAAAAATAGTATTTTGCATATAGCTGATAGAGGGGAATATTTGTTGCAGATGATAAATTATTTTTTCAAAACACATTTAGGCCCAATTTTATTTGTCACATTTCTATAATGGTGCAATAAAAAAATCTCAATAGTATACAACATAAACATATAATACATAATAAAACATCCACTCTATACATGGTAATTAGAAAAAATAAATGTCACTATTAAAATAACCAGAGTAATTGATAACAGAAGTTATTCCAAATCATAGCATCCATCCATTCAATCATAAATCCATTCAATCAGAAGAACTCAAATTTTTACCAAATTCCAGAAGGTAATCATTGTTGGGGATAGTCTTATCTCTAAAGACAGACTATTGAGTTCTAGTCCTGCCTTAGGCATAAAGCCAGTGCATGAGCTTGGGCCAGTCACTCTCTTTCAGTCCAAGGAAGCAGGCAATGGCAAACCATTTTTGATGGCTTGCCAAAAAACTGCAGGGACCAACCAATCACCAAGAGTCACACTATCTCAAAGTCCCCCATTCCCATTTTATAATTTAAGAACCATAATAGGAGCCGAGGTGGCACAGTGGTTAGAGTACAGTACTGCAGGCCACTGAAACTGACTGCTAGTTCAGCAGCTCAGCAGATCAAATCTCACCAGGCTCAAGGTTGACT